>JANIJH010568488.1:0-13464 GCA_024520975.1 Erythroxylum areolatum
ATCCATTTTGTGTTATGAGACAGCTTTGCTCCAATACATGGACACTCACTAACTTTCTCGATTAAATCCAGTGTCACAGTAACCGACAATCTATCTACCATTGATACTAAGGTATCGTCTAACACTTTTGCATTCTTCCAAAACTCATATAACTAATTCAGATAGACTGTTTCACGAACCTGAAAGAAGTTTTTCCATCCAACTACTTTAATTTCTGGTTCAATGTCCATCTGGTTATGCTGCAAAGAGTCGAAATCAACATGTCTTCCATAGATCATAGATTGCTCCATTTATGATCTGTAACCAATAAAAACTAAACACACAAATGTATTTTGCTCAAAGTAGTGATGTTAGTAACTGAAGATGAGAATGTGAACATAAAGAACTTGATGCTAAGAACAAAGTAATGAAATGTTTTGATTGAGAGCACTACAAAAGTCGATTTCAGAGTATTACAGGAATATTCTAGAATAAGTGATATTCTATAATCTTGAGAAGATTTCCCTCTAATACCTTCTCTTAAAAAGTTACTGTCTATGACTTACTGTTACTTTTTACTTTAAAACTTACAACTTTTATCTTCTTCACTTGCGAATCATCTGGGTCATGATGTGTCAAACGATTGGTCATTCAACATTACCATATTCAAGTTTCTTCTGATTTCTTTGAATCTATCTTCATTCAAAAGTTTAGTGAAGATATCCACCCATTGATGATTTGTCTCAAAAAAATGTAGACTAGCGATTCTCCTCTGTACATAGTCTTGTAGAAAATGATGTCTAACTTCAATATGCTTTACCCTCAAATGTTGTATTGGATTCTACGATAGATTGATATCACTTGTGTTGTCACATAAGATTGGAATTTGTTCTTCTTGTATTGAGTAATCTTCTAACTGATACTTGATCCATAACGTCTGTGAACAACAGCTTGTAGCTGACATATATTCAGCTTCTGCAGTAGATAGAGCAATTGAACTTTGCCTCTTACTTGACCAAGAGACTAGATTATGACCAAGAAAGTGACAACCTCCACTTATACTCTTCCTATCAATCCTATCTACAGCATAACCAACATCTTAATAGCCAATTAACCTGAAATCTTTACCTTTCTCATACATTAAGCAAAGATCAGTAGAACTTGACAAATATCTCAAAATTCTTTTAACAGCAATATAGTGAGATTCTCTAGGATCTACTTGAAATCTTGCACATAAATAGACACTAAACAAAATATCAGGTCTGCTTGCTGCAAGGTAAAGTAGAGAACCAATAATTCCTCTGAAGAGAGTTTGATCAACCTTCTTACCTGCTTCATCCTTACATAAAAGGTTTGAAGGATGCATAGGAGTTGATATAGCTTCTTAGAAGCTGCACCAAAAATAATATCATCTACATATATCTGTACTATAATGAAATTATTTTTAATACATTTTCTAAACAAAGTCTTATCTACATGTCCTCTACTAAAATCATTTTCAATCAAACTGGAACTTATACGACTATACCAAGCCCAAGGTGCTTGTTTCAAATCATACAAAGCTTTATGAAGTCTATAGATATAATCTGGTTTATTAAAATCTTCAAAACCAAGAGGTTGCTTTACATAAACCTTTTCATCTATAAAACCATTCAAAAAGGCACTTTTTACATCCATTTAAAACAGTTTTATATCATGAGAAACAACATATGCAAGCAAAATCCTAATAACTTCTAATCTAGCTACAGGAGCATAGGTTTCATTATAGTCTATTCCTTCTTGTTGATTATAGCCTTGAGCTACTAATCTAGCTTTTTTACGACTTACTCTACCCGACTCGTCTAGTTTATTTTTAAAAACCCATCTGGTTCCTATGATTGACTTATTGGAGGGTCTGGAAACTAAACACCAAACTTTGTTCCTTGTAAATTGATTCCGCTCCTCTTGCATTGGTAAAATCCAAGCTTCATCCTGAAGAGCTTCATCAATTTTCTTAGGCTTTAATTCAGAAATAAAAGTTACATTTGCCTTTCTTCAAATTTAAACCTAGTTTTCACACCTTCTAAAGTTTCACCTATAATTAGATTTTCTGGGTGAGAGGATTTATACCTCTGGTCTTTTCTCAGACTAAGGTTTTCAGGAATATCTTCCACTTTATCTAGGGGAGCATCTGATGGTGACAAGTCAACATTGTCAACCAAGGGAATTGATAGGGTTTCATTATCATAATCATTTCTTCTATCTGGTTGTGAACCATCATCAAATTTGATGTGCATAGATTCTTCAACAGATTTAGAAGCAAGATTATAATCCCTATAAGCTTTAGAAGACAGTGAGTATCCTAGAAAAATTCCTGAATTGATCTTAGAATCAAATTTATCCAATATTTCTTTTGTATTCAAAATAGTACACTTGCAACCAAACTGATGGAAGTAAGAGATATTTGGCTTCCTTCCTTTCTATAACTCATATGGAGTTTTATTTAACCAAGGTCACAAAAGTATTCTATTTTGAATATAACAAGTTGTATTTACAACTTCTGCCCAGAAATACTTAGGAAGATTCATTTCACAGGACATGGTTCTTGCCATTTCTTGAATCGTCCTGTTCGTTCTTTCTACAACTCCATTTTATTGTGGAGTTCTAGGAGCAGAGAAATTATAGAAAATTTCAT
Source organism: Erythroxylum areolatum (assembly GCA_024520975.1). Lineage (NCBI taxonomy): Eukaryota > Viridiplantae > Streptophyta > Magnoliopsida > Malpighiales > Erythroxylaceae > Erythroxylum > Erythroxylum areolatum. The sequence goes on from JANIJH010568488.1 coordinate 2,654, forward strand.
TCTCTTCACAAAACATTTTGAATTTTTCATTTTCAAATTCACCACCATGATCACTTCAAATTCCAACAATAGAAATTCCTTTTTTATTTTGTAACTTTTTGGAAAGAATTTTAAAACACTTAAAGGACTCATCTTTATGTGATAAAAATAATATCCAACAAAATCTAGTAAAGTCATCAACAATTACGAGGCCATACTTCTTTCCACCAAGACTTAATGTTCTAGTTGGACCAAATAAATCTATATGTAACAACTCTAGAGGTCTAGAAGAAGTTACCACATTTTTAGAAGAAAAAGATGTTTTAACCTGTTTTCCTTTTTGACAACTGTCACAAAAGAAATCTTTGTTAAAACTTATTTTTGGTAAACCTTTTACCAAATCATATTTAATCAACTTGGAAATATGTTTAAAACTACCATGACCTAGCTTTTTATGCCAAATCAGGTTTTTCTCATCTGTTGATATAAAACATGAAATATTTTGACTTTGTAAATCTTCTAAATTAATCTTATAAAGATTGTTTCGTCTTTTGGCAGAAAAGAACATTGAACCATCCTTGTTTTTGACTACACAAGATTTTTGATTAAAGGATACTTCAAAGCCATAATTACATAATTGACTTACACTAATCAAATTATGCTTTAAACCTTCCACTAGCAAAACATTATCAATAGATGCAAAGGAATCTTTACCGTTTTTGCAGATTCCAACTATTTTGCCTTGCTGGTTGTCTCCAAAAGTTACTGATCCTCCCTACTTATTTTGAAGGTCTAGGAACATAGACCTTCTTCCTGTCATATGTAGCGAGCATCCACTATCTAAATATCATTGATGCTGGTTGCTTTTTCCAAGGAAGGAGATCTGCAGTAGATATTATGTTCTTTTTAGGTACCCAGATTTTCTTGGGTCCTTTGGGGTTAGTCTTATAATTATTCATCGAATGATAATAAGAAGACTATTTCTTTTTTCTTTCTGTAAGGAAAAAAACTCTTATTGTAACAAATATTGCTATTAGTAAACCCTAAACCACTCTTATTATTAGGGTGTCTATATCTTCCAATCATGTCATTAATCTTTTTCATACTTTCAGTAAAGGTTGATAAATCTACTAAAAGGGTATTAATCCTTTGTTTCAACTGACTAATTTTCTCAGATCTATCTATAGTTACTTTCTTTTTAATATCGTCTACTGGTTTCTTAAGGAAAATGTTTTCTTTCTCTAACACTTCCGTTTTCTTCAAGTTTTCAACAAATTTCCGTTTTAAGGCTCTATATTGCTTTAATATAGCATGTGAATCTTCTAAAAGTTCTAAATATGCTTCTTAAAATTCATTAAAATTAGAAGTTACCTCATCGTCACTTTCTTTTTCAGCTATTAAGCATATATTTACTTGTACTGGTGCTTCTGAATCGGAATTAGATTTAGACGAATCCAAATCTTCCCAAATTGCCATCATACTCTTTTTTTCTTTATTTTTCTTCTGTTTTTATTTTGAGCAATAGTCATTCAGACTTGTAGTATCCTGGTTTGTTGCACTCGTGGCAAATGACAAAGGTTTTCTCATTCTTGACTTCGTCTTTATTATTTTTCTTAAAAGAAAAGTCTTTATTTCCCTTTACTTTCTTTTTCCACATTCTTCTAATCTTTCTTGAAATGAAAGATAGTTCATCATCATCTTCACTTGAATCTTGATCATATTCACCGGTATCATCATTCTTGATTTCTTCAATCTTCAATGCTTTTGACGATGAACTTCTATTTTTCTTAATCTTTTGATTCTTCTGACCAGTCTTTAAAGCTATAGATTTGTCTCTTCTAGGTTTATCTTCTACATCAAGCTTTACTTCATGTATCTTCAAAGAACCAAGCAATTCGTCTAGCTTTAATTTGCTCAAGTCCTTAGCTTCTTGTGCTGCAATAACTTTAGGTCTCCATCTTTTAGGTAGACTTCTGAGAATCTTTCTGACATGGTCTTGATTATCATAGATTCTCCTAAGAGCTTTAAGTCCATTAACGATAGTTTGAAATCGTCTAAACGTCTAATCAATAGATTCATCTTCTTTCATCTTCAACAACTCATACTGATGTACAAGAATACTGATCTTAGACTCTTTCACCTAATTTGTGCCTTCATGTGCAATGGATAAAGTGTCCCACATCTCCTTTGTAGTTTTGCATCCATGAACTTTATCATATTCACTTCTGCTTAGAGGACAACTCAGAAAAAACTTGGCCTTCGAATTTAATTGAAATCGAGCTTTCTGATCGACTGACCATCTGATATGAGGAATAATATTTCCTTCATCATCTACTGGTATATATGGTCCATTCTCGATGATATCCCAAAGATCAATATGTGTGGATTCTATAAAGAGCCGCCTCTTGTCCTTCCAATAATGATGATTCTATAAAGAGCCGCATCCTGTCCTTCTAATAATGATAATCCTCACCATTGAATGTGGGAGGTCTTGTGACCGAGGCACCTTCAGCTATAAAAACATGTGATTCAGCCATGGATCTTTGTCCTCACTTTGAAAAGGTGGTTCTTTGAAATCGAGCTCTGATACCAACTGAAGTAAATCACTTGTTAATATAGAATTCATGTAAAGTATACGAAATACACAAGAAGGGGGGTAGAATTGTGTAATCTTTTTTAGAATACAAAATCTTTTGATATTTCTTGAAAAACTTTTTCAACTATCAAATGAATACCAAAGATACTATACTAAAGTAGCTACGTATTTGAATCGCAAATAAATTTTATCGACTCATTTAATAAAAAGAAAATTACAGTGTAAGGTTAGAGAATAGACGTCGTGATTTTATACTGGTTCACCCTAAACTTTGGGCTACGTCCAATCCTTAGAGTTTGTCTGAGATTTCACTATACTCTTCAACTTTACAAGTATTCTTTCTTCCGTTCTATAGCCTCTTTAGGTCTCTTACACAAAGTATTCTTTCTGCTATCTTAGCCTCTCCAGGCTCTTAGCCTTTTCATTCTCTCGCTTAGAAAGATATTGTGAGCTTTTTGTTACATTAGCGTTTGCTCTCTTGTATCGCACTTTGAATATAGAATTTTTCTAAGTATGTAAAACTTGAAACTTATTCAATCTTCGACTAGGACTAGTATGTATAGCCTAAGTCTCCAACTACTTCCTGAAAAACTACTTCTTGTTTCTTTTAGAAACTGTTATTTAGTTGAGTTCTGTAACTAACTCCAACTAACTAACTGTCTGATGTACTAGAGTATCTTCTTCTCTGTATCGTCTGTGTTTTGCTTCTTTGTGATGACGTGTCATCTATGTTTTACTTCTTCTGTGATGACATGTCATCTGTGTTTTACTTCTTCTGTGTTTTGCTTCTTCTATGATGACGTGTCGTTTGTGTTTTGATTCTTTGTGTTTTGATTCTTTGTGTTTTGCTTCTTTTATGTTTTGCTTCTTTTGTGATGATGTGTCATCTGTGTTTTACTTCTTCTGTGTTTTGCTTCTTCTATGTTTTGTGCTTCGTCTGGGATGACTATGTGATACTTATATTTTTTTGCACACTTAACACACTTATCAAAATAGTTGATTTATTTCTAATATTATTATTATTTGATTGTCACCAAAATTAATAGAAATGAAGTCTTCTTGACTTAATAGACTTAAGAAGAGAGAGATAAAATAAATTATGTTTTAAGCATAATGAGTAGGTTTTATGCCATTCCTTGTGATGGTCACTAAGGAAGAATATATTTTAATGTTAGAGGTAACAAATAAAGCAGTTTGAATCAATAAGTTCATCGCTATAATTAAATTAGTTCCTAACATTATTGAACCAATAGTATTATACCATGACAACTTCAGCACTACTGCATATGAAATGGAGCCAAGGTCTCATAAACGATTTAAATATGTACTTAGGAAGTTTCATTTGATCATAGAGATAGTAAAACAAAAAAACATAACATTGGAGAGAGTTATTAATGAGGAGAGATTTATTATTAAAGATAATCTTACAGATCATCTCACTAAGCCATTATCTCAAAAGAGATATGATTGAAAAATGGATGGATATGATGTTAGATATATAGATGACTAATTTTAGGATAAGTGGGAGATTGTTAGTTTATGCCCTTATGGCCAATCGATTGGATGAAATTTTATACATGACATTATTATCTTAATTAACAAAGGCTTTCTTTATCTTTATGTATTTTTTAAATTACATTTCATGTTTTGATACTAAAGGTAAAATCTTTGGAATAATCACTATGCATTTGGAATTATAATGAGGCTGTAATTACAAGATTCAATTTGCATTTATGTCTTATTCCTAAATTGTTTCTCATTATAGTATCATTAAGACGGGGTACTAATGAAATAATAAAACTAGCACTGGTTATGTTTCTTTCTTATGAAGAAAGAAATTGATCTCATAAATTAATTTACATAGATACTTAAACAAATGTATAGGTACCTATTAGAGAATAAGCTATCCAAATTGACTCATATATGAGGATCCTAAATAGAATATTTTTTTTGTATATATGGATTTCCTTGATATGATGACTTGATGTTACCAAAGGATCTCATATGGGAATTACTATACTTTGATGTTACTTATGACCTATTCTATTTAGGGTAGCTTAGTCAATAATACATAGATATAGTATGAATAGTATAGAGATAGTTGAGTAAGTTAATAAGGACTTATCACGTTAAAATAATTAGAGAAAATATTCCATTGTCTTTATTAGTGATGATTTAAGGAATTCTCTAGCCAGAGTGAATTGAGATTTGAAAAGATGTTTTAAAATATCAATTATAATTCAAATCTCAATTATAAATCAATTACTAATTAGCAAGAAAATTTTGATTGGATTTGAAAAGAGTACACATTTAATCTATACTTTATGTCTGATTGGAGCACTGGATGATAAAAATGACTAAATTATATATCATAATTGTGCTAGTTAAATTGAGTCAAACCATTTGGACATTCCTAAAATTTGAGTGGTCATGACTTGTTGCTAAAGGTCAATCATGATCTATGATTATAAATTATTTAATTAAAGAATTCAAGATAAATTAAAAGGGGTTTTGATTTATCTAATTCTAATTATGAATTGGAATTATAATTATAATTTATAATCATTACCAACATATTAAGAACCTAATGGGTCACACATTAAAGTGCAATTAAAAAGATAAATTTCAATTTAAATTATGTTGGACTTAACTATACAGTTTGAGAAACTTTATTAATCAAATATAGGATGTTTATTTTATTATAATTCAATTGTAATTACAATAAGAGTTTCACTTTAATTATATTTAAACATTTTTTGATAAATCAGTAAATTTGATTAATCAAAACGAAAGAGTTCTATACAAAACAAGAGACTGCCTAAGAAAGCAAGTCTCACTGCCGAAACTAAACTAAACAAATAGAAACAAAGAAAATAAGAAAAATCCTCTGCAACGGCAACTAACTAATGGAATAAAACTAGGAAACTAAATCTGCACAACGCAATAGAAAGACTACAACCACGACCTAAATAAGCCTTCCACCCAATGAAATCCTTGGAAAAATCTAGAATGGGAAGACACTAATAGAACCAGACAAAACACACTAACAAGTTGAACCAGCAAAGTAATATGGCAGTCAAACAAAACTAGAAACAATCAAGGTGAAATCTTTATAGCCTTTTCTTTTAAATCAATCAAAATTATTGAGTAATTTTGTAAATAAGTTATTACATAAATATGCACTCTAGCATTAATTATTAATTTATGACCGCCTAGTTCCTATTGATTTTTTTAAAAGATTATATTAAATCTTTAAAAGGAAAATAATTAAAACCCTATTGGTGCCTCTAGTCAAAGAACAAACTTAAATGAATGCCTATGCCTTCTATCTAATGATCTCATAACTTAAGGAACAAGAGAATTAGTTTTTAATATTACAATTATAACTTCTGACAAGGAAACTAAAAAAACCATAAATAAGGAAAAAATTTAGGATTCTCACAAACTCTATATGCTTTAGATATTCTATCTATGACATATATTTGTGGGAATATTTAATCCTCAGTATCTAAACATAACTAGTTCTCTTATCCAAACTAAGCTCCTTTTAATGGTAACATGAGTTTCTTGTTATTAGTTTGCAAAACTACATTCATTTCCCTCTATGTTGAGTAAGTGGTACAGCTCAAAGCAATCTTGAAAAAGAAATGATCTATAGAGAGTTGTTGGTGATAAATTGCCTATTGAATAATCCTTTTTCCCATTTTGTTTCCTAACTATAGTTATTAAAAGCATGTTGAATGCTCAGCTTGATGGAACTAGTTTAAAAACACTTGAATAGGAGATATATGATAGATTAGGTTCCAAGTTAAAAAACCTATAGATAGGATTAGAGATAAATGAGCCTATGATGATATCAATAGTGTTAATCTTATTATTCATTAGTAGCCAAATAATAAATGAGAATTTGCATGGCTTTGCTTGAACAGGATAGTTTGAAGCCATTTAACTTTAACAAAAAGAACCCTAAGAAGACCTTTATAAGAATAATTAGTGATTATCCATAAGGAATGTCCCTTTTAAAAGACTTTGTTACTTTTTTTCAAATTTAGGACTATAGGAAAGAATATGGTAAGTTTTTTATTTAATTGTTATTTATTACTAAATTCTTAGTGATTATTGTTTATATTGCATGTAAAATACTTATTTTGGTTCATATTTAAGTTTAAGTACAAGAGAGAAAGCCTCGAAGTAATTGGTAAAAGTTGCTCCTTCGTAATCAGAAGGTCACAGGTTCGAATCGTGAACATAACCTCCTTGTAAAAATACAAAGGTAAGGCTACGTCCATAGATGACTCTCCCCAAACTCCAGCAAAGTGGGGAGCTTTGTACAATGGGTATGTTCAATGTTTTAGTTTAGGTAGAAGTTAACCAAAATGAGTCAAATTTACATCCTTAGTGTAGTTATAATAATGAGAGGTCTTACTTGCCTTAAGCAAAAGGAGACAAGTTAGTGTGAAAATGGATAAGAAATGGAAGAATTTGAATCATTATGACTTACATACTCGTGTAGAAATGGGCACATCTTTGTATTTGACTTATATAGCCATATATGGGCCACATAAGTCATCAAAAATATGTATGAACTTAAAGATACTGTTTGAACCATATATATGACCTACATACTCTTATCGAATAACTCCTTATCTAATGTTTTTATGAAGGATTATTGCCTATAGATAGGAGTTTAGTTAATGTAGTGACATAATGCTTTGTAACACTAGTAAAAATAACTAGACCTACAACTATAGCAATGGCAATTCTAGGCCAATCCCATAAAGAGTGTTCGTTTAGCTTTTGTTATGAAAATAATTGACGTTTACGATATGGGATTTTGGTTTCGTTCTAATAAGAAAATAAAAAGAAATTAAACTATCAAAAGCAAATTAAAGAAAACATTCAAAGATGATAAAAATGATGAATTCATTAGGGACCCGGTCGTTGGTTTAATCTCGACCTACACACAATCAAACCTACTTCATTAAATTGTTATCTTCATACTTCTCCTAATAATTATTAATCATAGGTTAACAAGCTTTGTCACCCCAATTTTCCCTTAGGTACTATTTAATTCAGAGACGCTCATTAATTAAACCTAGCTATCGAATAACCTAAGATACAATCTCTAGATTTAATTGGATAACCACATTAGAAATTAATAAAATAGAATAATTAAGGCAACAACTGTATATTCTTGGGTCATTTAACCTAGATTATGTTATCCCTAATGATTACAAACCATTAGTTGCCACAAATGAATCTTAACATAACAATTGTGAATTATATTGAAATTATAGCAATGGGATTATACAAAAACAATCTAGTGATAATAAGAATAAAGATCATTCATATATGAAAACCTAAATCCATAAGCATAGGATAATATAACCAATCCCTAGAAAGAGAAAGAACAACAAAAACAATGAAAGATTTGCTTAATCCGGTTCTTCAATGTCAATATCACCTCTGAACTAGTGTTGGGAAGCTAGCTTTCTATGGGTCTCCAAAGGAATGGAGCTCTGCCACTTCTCTTCTTCAAAACTGAATGAAACATAACATTTCTTTCGTCGCAAGTCTATTTATATTAAAAACTAGGGTTTCGAACAGCATATGTGTGAAAGTCACAGCCATGACATGTTGAGTCATAGGCGTGACTACACCCATACAAGGTGAGTCATCATTACTATGACTTGCATTCTCATGACTTCACTTGATTTTTTGCGATGTATACTCTTCATTTTCATGCATTTTCTTGTCTCCTTTCACTCTAATCCTTCTTCTTCTTCTTCCATGGAGACAAATGAGAGTAATTCTCTAAAAAATGACTCAAATATTATGGTTTTGACTCACTTTAGCTCTTTGTCTTCTAAATTATACCTAAAACCAAATATGAACTAAAGTGAATGTCTTTAGCATTTCATATCATTAATCACTAAGTCTTATAGAATAAATATACAATCAATTAAGCATATATCAATTTCCCCTATACTTAGCTTTTGACCCTCCTTGGGCAAAACATCAAAATCAAAGTCACAAACCCAAACATTTACTCATTTACCATATTTCTCAAAAATATATAATCATAAGCAAAGATGAATAACTTTAAAAAAATCATAATAAGAAATCAACATTTAACGCTTCTACTCATGATCAATAAGCATTCATTACGTTCATAAATTGAGCAATCTAGAGGTAGACTTGGAAAAATGTGTTTAAAAAAGATAAATTCATGGGTACACTCAAATACCAATCATAATCATGACATTCTACAACTTTGCGAATCATTTCATTTCTCCACCACTAAGGTTCACATGCATTATCATGAATCAAAGGACTTTTTAGGGTTATAGTATAGGCAAGGGTAAGGTAAGGTGTATTTAGGTAAAGTAGCATAAAAGCTATTAAAAGTAGTGAAACAAGGAAAACACTTGATATACCATAAAGTGCAAAAACCAACATTCACTCACAATTGTGTATATCAACTATAATGAATGCAAAAACTATGTTTCATAGCTCAAATTCAAGCTCTCACACCACAAACCACATGAAACATAATCAATTAAAAGTAATCACTCATACAACTGATGACCATATATTGAAACTACAAGTAGTGATCCTTTAAAACCTCATCTACCTCATATACATTACAAGCAAACCACTCATTCAATACAACTTTAGGAGGAGAAATAACCATCAATAACTTTTCAAAACGATTACATTTCCTCCTAGATACTTTTATTTTTAAAATATTTTTCTTTTCTTTTCCTTTTCCTTCTCCTTTTCCTTTTCCTTTTCCTTTTCCTTTTTCTTTTTCTTTCCTTTTCCTTTTTCTTCTCTTTTTCTTTTCTCTTTTTCATTCTTTCTTTTTCTTTTCATTTAAAAATTGAAAGAAGCTACATCAATATGGGAATTTCATTCATAAGACATAAAATAGCATCCCAACAATTATAACCATCCTATATACATCCATACCCCCATACTTATACTTTTGTCATCCACAATCTTCAACAATCAACAAATGCTCCACTGGCTTTATCGCTTGGGTAGGATATTTGGTTAAGTTTAAAAGTATGTAATGTGGTTGGTACATAAAGAAAGGTTAATAAAGCTCAAGGGGGCTTATCGAAAGGAAATCGTATACGTAGGTGGGTTATTTGGTTAACTAGCTTATAAACAAAAAATGCCTGTATCATTTCCATGTTAATGCATGTGAAAAAAATGTGATCTCAAATAGAAATTCAAGGCAAATTCAAGATGTACATATCATGAAGATCATACATAAATAAAAGACAATAAGATTGATATGGATGTGTTAGTCTATATAGGCTTAAAATCTCATTAGCTTATGTCTACCACTAGTCACTACTCTTCTAAAGATAATACATATTGACCAATCTCATTATCAAAAGTACATGATAAATTTGTCATTGAATCTTCTAGTCAATTCACACACTAATCATGCTATATAATCTTAGAAATAATAAAAAAAAGAGAAAATATTTATTTGTTTGTTTTATTCTCTCTCTCATTTTGTTGAAAACTTAAAAATAAGTCAGAGCAAACAAACTTAAAAACACACATTCATATAAGAAAAAGATGTGAAAATGTAAATGAAAAGAAATTAACTTCCCTTGGGTTGACTCCCAAATAGTGCCTTTGATTATTATCGCCGACTCGACTACTTTTTCTCCTCACGTGACAAAATTATGATCCTTGGGTGTCACAATTTGAGCTTTCTCCATATGAGGTTGTTTAAGATAGGGTCTAAGTTGATGATCATCCACCTCTAGTGTCTTCCTTATCTTCAAACTTCCAACCTCTACTGAGTTCATGCACTCTTGAAATATTTCGAATGTCTCTTTACCCTTTTTTGCCTTGTTTAATTTCTACAACCTGCTAGGTAAAGGTGAAGAGTTAATCTCAATAATAATTATGGACTCAGTACTCACCTTTGAGTTGAATGATGTATCCTTTTTTCCTCAAGCTTCTTCTCCACTTTTTTGACACAAGCAATTCTTTAAGTAGTTCTCTCAAGATTCTCAAGCTCCTCTTCACTCTGTAAGGTAGCTAAATTAACATTGTTGGGACCTGATTTTCAGAACCCAATCTGTTACGAATATCATAATACTTGAGCGTATGATCCTATAGGGTTATTTCCGAAAACCCTTATTAGGCATCATCCCACAAGGGTGGCGTGCCCATGACAATCAAATATCGAAACAAACTTATTACCTTA
>JANIJH010568608.1:0-13449 GCA_024520975.1 Erythroxylum areolatum
ATTGGAATCCGTTTTGTTTCCTCCGTTTTCCTTCGTTTTCGGGTTGGGGCGCCGGTCTCCGAATCGGGTCCCAACAATAGGCGTCCTAACTTGCCTTCCAAGTTATATTCAGAATCCCACTTAATCTGAGCTACCTAAGATCATGCTAAGATCACGTCTATCCTTATCATATTACAACATGTGGACTAATTAGATGACACCCCATCTAAATAGGACTCTAACTGATAAGATAAGATAACAACAAGAAAGAGTTTACATTCAACTAAGAAACTAGCATCCTTATCCTTAAATATCTCCACTATCTTTAGATGTTTAGTTCCATTACAATTCTAACTCCCAGTCATCGCCACATCATCCAAGATCTCCCCACGATCTCTATCCGCTGATGATGCAGTGTGATCTCGCTGAAGCCTATTAGCATATTGGCTTGATCTAGTGCTTCCCACAATAAGTCCATTAGTCATGGTCCATCTATCCGAGCATGGGCTAAGTCATAGTCCTTCAAGTCTTTAGCCTGGGTCGAGTAAATCTCCACAAGGTCTGAGACTCTACCAAAATTCACACCAAGTTCGATCCTACTCGCTCACGTTTACCTTAATGTTTTCGCATGCCTCCTTCATGTGTGAATCCAGCTAACCTTCCTCCTAAGGCCCACCACAAAGGTAGCTGAGAAGTGCTTCGAAACTTAGGGGTCTAACACTAAGCATATAGCTCAGTGAGGAATAACTAAATGGGATACATAATGACAATTGTCTCTAACAGTCAATTGATATTCATATATACAAATCATATCACATTTTGAGCAATATGCATCTCAGATTAGAATAAATCATATTAGAGTATAATATATCTGCTTTAGGGTAAAACTCACAAGTATCATAATAGAAGAACATAATATCAAAAGCAAAATTTTAAAGTATCATAATAGAACTTGTCTATATCAAAATAGAATTTGTTTATATCAGAACAAAGCTTAATCATTTCATAACAGAGCTTGATTATAACAGAGCTAAGCAAATAATAAAATACAAAATAAGTTAGCGTGCTAATTCTTTTTACAGAAGTGGGTAGGGGGACCAGAACAGAAGATACCATAATTGGTATCTACAATAGAAGAGACCTAAGTCTCTAAAGTAGAAGACACAAAAGTGTCTAGAATTAGAAGACACTGAAGTGTTTGATCATAGAAGACACCGAAGTGTCTAATTACAGAAGCAACTGCTAACCCTTCTAGGCATACATATTTACCCACGACTATGACTTAGCAGTTTTAAAATAAACCATTTTAGATTTCAGGATTTTATGCAAAAGATGAAGTACAACACATGTCTTTATTCTATTTTACTCCAGTTGAACTTATTCATTGACATTTACATAACATACCTTATAAATACAAATACATGCAATTATACATCAATAGAAGTGTTAAGTCATCACACATTATGTATTTTCACACAATTAGAAAGCACTTCCAATTCAACCCCAACTATCAAACTCCTCAACTAACTGATGGTTCGGAATTATCACAATATTATCATAGAAATTCCCAGTTCATAAACATTCATATCTAATTCATAATACACAAGCCTTTAGAACTCATTCATTCATGATCACACCAAGCAATTCAAAATTGTATTCATCATTATTAAAACATACATCCTTTACATTATCATCTCAATTAATAATGCATAATTAAACTAGCAACTACTTAATTACATCGAATACCAATATAAGTTCAAACACACCTTAAACAAGTCCATTTAAGTCCTATTGTACCCAATAAATTAACTAAATCTTATATAGTTCATTAATTGAACAAAACCCCATTTTGTTTCACCTTCCTAACCATTTCCCACAATTGTGGGATAAGTGACCCGAAACCTTCATACAGTTTTTTTCACAAGACAACTTTTGGATTAGTTTTGTATGGCTATTTTGACCTAAAAACTGACGTTTTTAAACAATATGTTCTTATAAAACAATGTTTCTCGATGCATTAAGTTTCAAAAGAAATAAAGTTAATGCAATTTAGTTCATTATTTTGAGAGTTATACCCAAAATACTATAAACTAGTCTCAACTATGGACAGCAACCAAAACTCAACTTTAAGCTAAATTTTAAAACCTTAGTGATAGAAATCAAATTAGATTCCTTCATGAAAGTTTTAGATATATTTATCTAGTTTAATCTAAATTTAAAATCATCCCATTTTTATGTCTACAGGTCAAGATATGGCTATAATACCGATGTCTGTTTAGTAGACCCACTCCTTCTAACAGATACTCAGCATGTATCAAGTTTCTAACCTCAATTCTTCATAAATTCGGTACACATTTTATCCACTTCAAACATCAAACAATATATGTTCTAACATGATACCAAGGTTAGTATTCCCTTACCTAATTACCTTCAAATTCCTTCTTTAAAGAATTAATCAATCCAGCACTTATGCAACTAAAGCACTTCTGAAATCTAGATAAATATAAGATGATCTTAACACTAAGATGATAACAACATAAAAGGTATTATAAAGTAGCTTTCTAGATGCAGTAACTTACAAGAATTCCAAGAGAAATTGATCTTAAAAACTCCAGAAGTTGAGAGGAAATAAGAGAGTTTCGGTGGTGAGATTTCAAGACAATGAAGAATGAACAAGAAAAAAATGACTCCATCAAATTCTTGCCTCTTTCATTGCTAGGTGTCACTTCTTCCTTGCATGTGTCACATATGTCCTACACTTAACCTACCATTTGTGATACTTCCATTAACCATTTGTCACTTAATGAATGCTGCCAAATGCCACATTTTAATTATGCCACTTTTTACTTTATTAACTATGCCATTTGTCAGTGCATCAACTATTCCAAATGTCACTAAATCATAGGCTTAATAATTCCAATTTTCATGTACCAACTTATCTTGCCACTTGAAAATTTTCTTAGTCCAAATGTACATTTTAATACCTCAATTCTTTAATGGTATCAATTAATTCCAATTCACTAAGTAGGATCCATTAAACCAAAATTCAAGTCAAATGCAATTCTCAATCATCTAACAATTTTTACACCTATCATACATGTACTTTCATGAACATGTAACATTCTAACTAGGGTACAATTTGGGGCCTTATAGCTTTGTCTTATGTATGTTTTATGATTATTGTTTATGGAAATTATTTTATGTATGTTTTGAGATTATTGGAAATGAAAATTGTTTATGTATATTTTGTGATGCTTGAAACTTTAACTTGCAATTGCTCGAAATTGTTAGAAATGGAATTGTTGAAAATTGTTGGAAGTAGAAATTGTTTATGTATGTTTTATAATGGTTAAATTGAAATTGTTGGAAAATGTTAGAGATGAAAATGTTGGAAATGGAAATTGTTTATGTGTGTATAATGTAATCATACAAAATAAGTTATATTATATAAGATGGATATGCATATTGTGTAATGAAATTATGTGTTATTTATTTTGACATATGCATTCATTTATTTTTACAGAAAAATGGAAGGAAGTTCAAGTACTCCTGATCAACCCACTTCAGGAAGATACAATGATCCAACTTTGGCTCATGCTGCATTGGTTCCTGGTATAAGGAACCACACTATGTGTTTGTTTTGTAACAAGCATTTGAAAGGTGAAGGAATCACCCGATTAAAGAAAATATTAGCTGGGGTTAAAGGAGATGTAGAACCCTATAAAAAAGTAAGTCATAATGTGAAGTGGCAAACGAAAACATTGCTTGATGAATATCAACATGAGAGAGATAGAAGAGAAAGGTTGAATTATGAAATTGGTAGTGAAAGTTTGTTTTCTAGTTTCCATGGTGATTGCGGAAATGGAAAGATGGTAGTAGTAGTGATACTGGTAGTGTTCCATCTCAAACCCAGATGTGAGGAAGATAAGAAGGCAAGTGACTAGTTTCTTTGCACTACGAATAACTCCTAGAGCCTAACCTTCAATTTATAGTGTAATGCAATCAAGAGATTCGCTCACAATGTCAATATGGTAATAGCTAGATGATGGTATGATATAGGTTCATCATTCAATGCTTCTCAGTCTTATTATTATCAACCTATGATGGATGCAATAGCCTCTTGTGGTCAGGGTTACAAAGGTCCTTCGATTGATGACTTAAAAGGTACACTTTTGAGTTGTTCTACTTCTAAAATTAGAAGTTATTTGGCAGAAAGAAGAGTGAATTAGGGTATTTATGGATGTTCAATCATGTGTGATGGTTGGATAAATAGGAGAGATAAGCCGATTATTAATTTTTTAGTTTATTCTACAAATGACTCTATGTTTTTGAAATCTATTAATGTATGTGGCCTTATTAGAAATAATGGAACTTTGTTTGCAATATTTGATGAAGTTGTGAATGAAGTAGAGTTAGAAAACATTGTTCAGTTTATTATTGGCAATGATTCTGCTTATAAAGTAGCAGGAAAAAGGATGAAGAATATGCATAATTCTTTTTTGGACTCCTTGTGTTACACATTGCATTGACCTATTACTAGAGAATATAAGGGATCTTAGATATTTTCTTGTTATTGATGAGACTATGCATAAAGCTAAAATGGTAACAAAGTTCATTTATAATTGTGCATAGGTATTGAATTTGATGAGAAAGGAATTCACTAATGGTTGGAATTTGTGTTATCCTACTATGACAAGAATCACTTCAATCAAATAGTTAAGACAAATATTTACAAGTGATAAGTAGATTGCATCTCATCATGCTATGTCTAATGCTAGAGTGGAGGTTTGTAATATTACCTGGAAGATAGAAAATTTTGGTCTTAATGCCAATTTGTTATCCAAGTTTGTGAGCCTTTGGTGAGGGTGCTTCATTTAGCTGATAGTGAAGAAAAGCCAATAATGGATTATATTTTTAATGTCATGGAGAGGACGACGAAAGCAGTCAAGGCCAATCTGAAACATAGGCATTCTTTGTACACTCCATATCTTTCAAACATTAATGAGAGAAGGGAAAGACAATTTTCTTCTCCGTTGTTTATAGTTGGGGCATTTTTGAATCCTAGTGTCTATTTTAGACTGAATCTTACTAAGCAAGCTGAAGTTAATAGAGGAATGTTTTTAACTATTACAACAATTGTTAACATTGACACAATGCAAGGTCCCTTAAGCTCACAAATGGAGCTTTATAAGTTGTCTTATGAGAATTTTGAAATGTGGATTGCTATTCGAAAAAGAGGAAAACTTTTTCTAGGTATTAATTATTTCCTTTTTCTTATTTGTTGAAAATTAATTATCACTTTATTTTGTTTATAACGCTACTTTTGTATCTTATGGCTTACAATTTCTTGGTGGGATCAATTCAGAAATGGTATTGTAGAATTAAAAATGTTTGCAATCTATATTTTAAGTCAATGTGTGAGTGCAACATGTTATAAACAAAACTGGACCACATTTGAATTTATTCACTCCAAGAAAAGGAATAGATTGGAGCATAAGAGGTTGAATGACTTGGTTTTTGTTCATTATAATTTAAAGCTTCAGGAAACGTATGTTATTATCATTATTAATTTTGATATAATTTCTATAATTTTATAATAATTAAATTTTGTTGTTTACTAGGAGTTTTAATAGCACAAGTAGTTCAATTGGTCTAATTTCCATTGATAATATGGATCTTTTGGCAGATTGAGTTTCTAAAGAACCGAATTTGGTAAACGCCAATGACTTGGAAGATAATCTTGGATGGAAAATCATTGACATGTCATTTTGATGCATTAAATTTGAATGATAATGATGATGAAGCTCCTCTCAATGATGAGGATTTTGTACCAAATGATAACTGGGGCTAGTGCAGTTATAATGGGTATCCTCCTGTTAACAATTGAATTTGGTTCCAGGTTTTTGTTTTCCTCTTCTTTTCATTTTACTTATATTTGATGTTTATGTTTAATTCTATATATGTAATATAATTGTAAATGTTTTTGTTTCAGGTTTAACTTCTACTTAATTATTTTCTCGTCATGAACTCTTGTTATAAATTGTAATAGTTAAAGAAATTTATTGTTCTTTCTTTTCATTAGATGTTTTGAAGTAATTATTATATATTAAAATGATGAAATTGTGTTATTTTAATATTTTAAATACTTTGAATTATTCTTAATTTTATATTTGTATGATGATGATTGTCTTTTTCATATTAATTGTGGTTAATATTTAAAAATTATTGTTATTTCATATTAATTATGATTATTATTTATTATTACGATTTTTGGAAATAGGGTTAATGTAAACTTGTAAAGTATACAGTAGAATTGTACAATATACTAATGGACTATTTTGCAAATTTTAAAAAATTTTAGGACTATTTCATAAATTTAAAAAATTACCCAAAATGATACCCAGTATTGATCGGTATCGGTACAACACCGTACCAGAACCTAATCCAATACCAAATTCGATACGGTATTCACAACTTTGGTTAGAGGAGGGGTTAGTTATTTCCTTTTACCCCTTTTAAAGACTTTCAAATTTTCTATCGAACCTTGTGGACAAAGTTCTTAAGTTGTGGGAATTGTTAGGAATACAAAAGGGTTGAAAATACTTTTTGTTTTAGGAACTTAATATTATATGTCTTTTGAATTCATATAAAATGATGCAATGGTTCCGTAAAAGATTAAATATGAATTTAGATTTTTATATTCTCTCTTTTTATTTTTAATAAAAATTCACAAAATATTCATTAACAAGAAAAATATACATCATGGAGTAGAGTCAAGAATTGCACTAAAAGCCCAATGCAAGCTTGATTTCATTCTATAAATACTTCAACAGATTATAAGAGATGACACAAGAATGATTTTATGATGACTTCTTAAATCCTTAATTCAATTTTGAAAGACTTAGTGGAAGGCTTTATATACACCGAAGCATAAAAAGAATTATAAGATGAGATCATTGGAAAAAAAATATAAAGAGCGTAATAGATGTATGACATACAAGTTCCTAAAAAAAGTCTTAATTGCACAAAACCATATAAGTATTGTATGATATTACTTATAAAAAATGATTAAAAATAATT
Source organism: Erythroxylum areolatum (assembly GCA_024520975.1). NCBI lineage: Eukaryota > Viridiplantae > Streptophyta > Magnoliopsida > Malpighiales > Erythroxylaceae > Erythroxylum > Erythroxylum areolatum. Next base: position 7,060 of record JANIJH010568608.1, read on the forward strand.
ATTATTTTTATAATATTATAAAACAAATTTAGAACCCTATGTTTTAAATTGTAGGATACTACACTTAAAAATGATAAAAGATACTAATTTAATTTCTCTTATAGTTTTATAAACTCCACTAAAGCCTTTATGCTTTTAAAATATCATGGAAATCCCCTACATTTTGTAAAAATTTTCGAATAATTTATTTTTCAAAATTTTTCTATTAATTTTCACTAATATAGTATTTTAAATAGGTGGCTCTATTATAAAAACAAATAGAGACTAACTTTTTAAGTTTGAAACCCAAGACTTGACTTAAAGTTAACCTTTTCCCTACTAACCCAAAACCCATCCTACCGCTCCTCTCATTTTTCCATAAAATCACACAATATAGGACATTTCGCAAGCATTCATATGTAACACCTCAATAGATATTGAAAGATCTAGAAGATGATATGAAGTATTTGACCTTATATAGAGTTCATTCTATTGTAACCTAAATACTTTTAGCATTTCATCGCCTAAAACAATAACTAAAAATTTCATAAGCAAATATTGGTGGAGAGAACACCAAACCTCTCTTGAGCTAGTGCCGAGTGTTTGGAGAAAAGGAAGGTGGCATGCTAGACTTTTTCACTCCCAAGATAATTGATAGAAGAACTTTGGTGGCCTTAGACATCTAAACACTCAAAATAGCATTATATAACTAGTCATAAGGTACCAAGATTCCTTTGTATGTAATATACATATAAATGGAGATGTATAGGAAACATGTATACTATTAGAGTCTAAATTAATTGATTCACTATTCAGTAATCAAGTTGGTCGCTTGATTATGGTTTAGATGGTAGTGTTGCGATTTATCTCTGTATAAGTAAAGGAGTTTACTTCAAGAGAATGTGTACTTTCATATCATGATAATAGTTGACTATCGATAATGATACTATTAAATGAATTTGGAATCACGTATGATTTTAAAAAATAAAGTAGGTCATTTCTTTAATCTTAAAACATACACTTTAGTATTTGTTTATTATCGACCACAATCTTGATGAGTGATGAACTTATGTGTGTTTGATTATAATTTTTTATATGATCGGAATAGATTTTTATAGAATATCAATCCAATGTTTGCACATTAGAATTATTAACTGAAACATGTATTGGGGAACATTCACTCAAATAAAGAGTTTATAGTGATATCATCACTTCTAGATGTTTTACGGAGATTAGTGATTAAACTAATGCCAGTAGCTTAACGGACTAGCTACCCATCAAGTCTTAACACCAAAGTGAGATCTGGTGTGATAAATACCATATAGAGTAAAACGAGAGATTTAGAAGGAAAACCCAACATAAGGGCAAAACGATAATTTAACCCTTTACTATGTGGATGGCTATAATATGGTTCATAATAGAGTTTGCAGTTGGACATCAACATGTATTCTCATAATATTTAGTAATTCAAGAGTTCAGCTAATTGTCTTTAGTGGAATAACATTTGGTTAATAAGTTGGAATTAAATCTAATGAGATTAAATTAATTCTGGGCATATTGGAGCTTGAATTATATAAATCCAATTAAATTCTCCATTTGGCTTCTAGGAAGGTTATCAAGGAAAGTAAGAAATATAAATAGAGGTTAACATAAAGAAATAAAAAGGAAATGATCGAATTAGATTCGGAGTAATAATACCGGAACAATTTAATTAAGAGTTAATTAAATTAGGTTTTATGCCTATAATTAAATGATGGGCTTACTCTAATTAAGTGTTAATTAAAAGCCTAAAGTAAACATTTAATATTGGGCTAGATTTTGGTTTGATTTAATTAATTATATTAATTAAATTAAAACCAATTTTGTAAAGATAAAAAGGAGGGCAAAAATCGTGTAGTTTTCGGTTTTATGTAGCTAAATTTTGTGGCTGCACATTTACCATTGAATTGCTAAATATAAGGTGAGTTTTTAGCATGCTTTATCATCACTAAATGGTTTAATGGTGTCTTCATTATATGGTTTAACTATCTTATCATTAAATGGTTTAACAGTTGTCATTTAATGTTGGCAGGTTGAAAAACTTGTAAACCTTTTAGCATTCTTTTAATTGAAGAAGGTACTAATGCATTTGATGTTCACTCTTTCTTTCATTTTGTTAACCGAAAATGAGTGTCTTGTTTTTGGTTTTTTGTCTTTTCATCTAGCCATATTAAATAAATGAGAAGGTCTCATTTATTGCTCTCTCTTTCTCATTTTGAGAAAGAGAAAGAGGTGGTGAATTAGTTGGAATTCTACTCTCCTTTCTTTCATAACTGAAATTAACAAAGAGAGTGTCTCTTAGTTTTGGTTCTTTTAACTAAGGTAAACTTCTACAATATTTCGTCTCCTTTCCCACCAAAGGATCTTTCTAACCAAGTTGTCCAAGGAGAACAAGTGATAGATCAGATTGGTTGAGGATATAATAGCAAAGAGAGGATACAATAACAAGGAGAGGATACCATAGCGAGGAATCAAAGTTATAGCTAAGGAGTCGGTAAAATTTTTACCATTTTTTATGATATTTATTTTTCTAATACTGTATCATGTATGGATTAAACATATTGATTTGGTGATTGTGCTTTCGCTGCGTTTTGATTTTAGAAAAAAGTTTTTGAAATCTATCGTTTAGTCAAACCTAGTATAGTTTTGTTTTCGATCCAACAGTGACTCCTAAGAAGCCATTATAGAAGGTAGGTCTATTGGAGATAACATACTAATGGCTTAGTAGCTTTTTAGGGGGTACTCTAAAAAGAATGACCCTAAAAATTGAACCATTAAGGTTGATTTCTTGAGAGCTATAATTAGTTAGGAGATTATATGCACTTGCTTAAGGCTTTTAACTTCCTTGAGAAGTTTAGAGATTAGGTAAGCATATGCATTATAATCACTTCTTTTATTGTTCTAACTAATTGAGAGCCAACTACTCTATTTCCAAGTGAAAGGGGACTAAAATAAGGCAATCCACTACAACTTTTCCTCTTCATCTTATGTATGGATGCATTAACCAGATTAATCAAGAGCAATATCAAATAAAATGCTAACTTTAAGTTTAACAGTAAAAGTAAGAGAATGGGACTAGTTTCTTTCATGTTTGTGAAAGATCTAATTATATTCTCAAGAGATCGTTATGCCTCAGTAAGTCAACTGATGGCATCTATGACAATTTTATAAATCTATTTGGACTGGAGGTTAATATTTATAAAAACCATTTGATCACCTTAGAGAGTTCTCTTAAACAAGGAATGGCTAGCTAATATTCCAGGCATCCAAATCCTTTATTCATGCTTGAAGTATCTAAAGATCCTTATTTCTATAAGAAGGATTCAATTTAGGGATTGTATCCCATTATTTGAAAAGCTACAAAAGAGAATGAGAAGTTGGTGCAATAATTCACTTTACTAAGTAAGGATAACTTTATTAATCAAAGCATTTCTGAACTCCTTTCATGTTTATTGATCCTCACACTTCTTCTCTCAAAGGAAGTGATAAGGGATATAGAAAAGATATTAAAAAGTTACCTATAATCAGAAGGAAAGGATGGAAGGTTCATCTATAAAGTTTCATAGCAGGAGGTGGTAGACCACTAAAGGAAAGGGACCATAGCATTACCCATATCATCATAAGTAACAAAATATCCTTAAAGAAAAGGCTACAAAGATTACTTGGTAATAAAACATCCTTATGGGTGAGATGGATGCAGAACCATATTCTAAAAGATAAAAGCTTCTGGAATTTGAAGAACAAATCATCCTTTTCATGGTCCCTTAGAAGATTATTAAAGTTAAGAGATGAGCCAAGAGGGCACTACCAATGCATAATTGATGACAGGAAAATTTCCCCCCTTCTTTATGAAAACTGGAGTAAGATAGGACCTATATTTCATAGTCCTATAATGCAAGTGCTCAATAGCATATTCTCCCAAACTCGAAAGTAAAAATATGGATAAACAATAATAAACAACAAGGACTTCCTAATTTCTTTAGTAGATTATCAGCAAAATCCTATAAAACAAGATAAATGCATAGGGTTGGGTCATTCATTTGGCAGATATAATAATGATTCTGTTAAGGACATGATAAGGGTATGATAAGGGACAAAAGACAAATAATGGAAGGGTGGAGATTGGTATAGAGTTGCAATATGTTTCCAAAGGTGTGATTTTTTTCTATGTAGTATAACTTAAAATAGAGCCCCTATAGTGGAAATAATTAGATTTCTAAATTTCAATAATATATTTCAATTTTTATTCTATAACATCACACATCAGGACTTATAAAAATATATAACATTATAGTTCTCAGCTTCAGAAGAAGGATGACATACTTCATGTAACAACACTTATTATCACAACATACTAAATTTGGTTGGAAAGAAATTGCAAACTGTATACTTAGGTGGCAACAAACAAATATTATTTGGCTGCAAATATTATCAACGACATCCAAAATCTCCTCGTAGCAAACAAACCACATCAGGACTTGTCAATTGCTTTGTGAAATAGATAGAACTCTTAACTTCATTCTCTTGGATTGTATGCAAATTTCTATTTTTTTCCTTAATGTAATATTTTGTTGATAGCCCCATAGTAGTTTTCATTGTAAGTTGTAAATAGTTTACACTATCATTAATGACAATTTGTCAATTTCCAATAAAATATAAATATTTATATTTATATGTCTCGTTATAGTTTTTAATAATAAGTTCAATTCACAAAAATTGAACTTATTTTTATTTTTAATTATTTTTCATAATTTTATTTTATAAAATGATAAAAATAATTTACTTATCAAGTATATTTTAAGATTTTGATGGATATTGTGTTGGATTACTATTATTAATCTTTGTATATATGTTAGGATATAATAGTTTAACATAATTTAAATTTGTTGTTAATTTGAGATACATACATATATATGTATGTATGTGTGTGTGTGTGTGTGTGTGTGTATATATATATGTACATACATTTTATTTGTATGTCTTCTTGCTCTTAATTTGTTGTAATAATCTGACCTTTCTAGAGTCATCTGACATCAAAAAGTCATGTTGCCCATACCAACCATTGATATTTGTTCTCTCTTTAGTTAGCTTCAGTTTCTAAAATAAATTGCAAAGATGAAGCAGGATTTACTTCAGTAAAAGACTTATAGATATTGAATCTAATTGAACTTCATTACGGGAATAAAAATTAAATGGAAATCCAAGCGAGTTGTTGGAGTGCAAAGAAAAACAAAATCATCCACATCGACAAAGACATGTCCCATTTGTGTTGCCACTTGGACGTCCTCCTTTTTGTAACACTTGCCATTTGGACCCAATACATTGTCTCGTTGTGATTGTGTTTGAAATTTGGCCCTTTTTATCTTACAAATGATCTTCTATGTTAAAATAAGGTGTTTTAATTTTGTTTTAGTTAATTTTAGCTATTGAGTTTTGCATATAAATATGTAGATAAGATTTAACGAAAAAGTATAAAAACTAGTTAACTAAAATAAATGATCTGATACCCTCTTATCTATACTACATTCTCCTTATATTCTCATCGATTGCATAATTAGCATCAACATTCATCCTTTGGTGCGCTCCTTAATTTCTTCTAAGATATTAACCTTGGCTATTAACAAGAGGGGCAGCGGGACTTTTAAGCTACTGGTTAGAAGTTGGTAGTGTGTCTCTTTGTGATTGCAACCATACAAACGCAAGTTTTTGCATGAAAAAACAAAGCTATACTTTAACATGTTTGGTTAACATTTTCGAAATTGCGAGCTGCAAGAAGTACCCCTCTCTAAATTATGATTTTCAAAAAGCATCTTTTATCTATTTCTTAACTTTAATTTGAGAAAGGTTTTTACTATGAGTAATAATATAAATTTTATTTACATGCTTCTTTAATTTTATAAAAAATTATAATTAAGTATGTAATTTTTTTATTCTAGTCACAATATAGCTAATAATTATTTATATAATATTTTCTAACAAAAGCCTTAAAGGTGATATGATTAAATAAAACATTTTATTTTATTTTTTGATACAAAGGAAAACCAAAAAAAGCTAAACAGAAGAAGAGTAGCTAACGCAAGAGTCTACGGTACAAAACTCCGTGCATGTCACGGTGAAGAAAATCCATGATTGTCGGTGGTGGCGCCTGTAAGTGATGCGTGTCAGGGCTAGCCAGGGCTGCTAAGTGAGTCAAGTGGTCTGCTGTAGGATCCGAGCACTCCGTGGGAGAGCCCTCCAGGTATGCACCACCTCAGGAGGCCCGCGATCCCAAGGTATTGTCCTCTTTGGTTCTTGAATGAGTCACCACTCGAACTCAATGAAGTGCAACAAAACCTTGAGGTCTTGAGTTCGAGTGGTGACTCATTCAAGAAC
>JANIJH010568647.1:0-13447 GCA_024520975.1 Erythroxylum areolatum
ATCCGGTGAACTCATCAATGATGGTTCACTCATTGAGTTCGCAAAACTCATCAAAATTGCAACGTTGTCTTTTCAGGGCAGAGGGGCGATTCATTTCACTAGGAACTCCACTACCGTATGGATTGTGTTTTGGGCGAGGGAGGTTATGGCTCAAAGGTCGGTCAGCTGGGACTCTTGGATGACTTAGATAGATTTGATACATTTCGTCTTTCCTGTAAGACTTTTGTATTAGGTTTTTTTTGATGATGTACATAAGGAAAACATGAAAGACACAATGTAAGCATCGATTTTGTGAAAGGAAATGAGGAAAGAGTAGTTTCAACAGAAGAAAAAAAATTGTGATCTTCTTATGATTCCATATAAGTGCATATTGATATGATGCCATATGAAGTGAATGTAGTGATAGAATGTAGCTCGTCCTTATCGTAGGTTATGTACCGGAATGACTTTCGGGCGTCCTAGTGTGTACCTTACGGTAAGGGGGCGCTACACTGGGTCCAGAAGTTTGCCGTGGCGAATGAACGAGCACTTCTGTGGAAACCTTTCGGGAAAGGTTCACCGCGGCGAACTCTTGACTTCACCGCGGTAAAGATCCAAAATTCTTTCCTCCCGCTCCTCTTGGGATAAATACGTCGCGGCGAGAAAGTTAACTTTTTCCGCAGCAAGCGAAACCCCCTGGAATCATAACCCCTTAACCTAAAATTTTATCTTTCCTAGCCTTTCTTTCAATTTACATTGTACCAAAATCACTCCCTCAAATGCATCATCATTTCATAACAATTTAATATTATCTCATCATACTCTCCAATCTATTTTCATTTAATTCATTTCTTACAACTAATTCTCATCCTTAAAAAAATCCTGTTCTCTTTGCTATAACATGTCTCCCTTATATATATGTAACAACAATTCATAATCAAAATAATCATCTCAAATCGATAACTTCCTCAAGTATATCAAATTTTCAACTCAACATCATCTATACATAATTCATAATTCATTAGCATCAAAGAATAGAGTTTTACAAGCTCTAATGGCATTCCAAGCCACAATACATCTATGTATCAAAATTTCAAAATGCAAAAATTACATGAACTAATAATCCTTGAAATGTGACTAAAGCCTTATATTTACAAAATCTAGCTTAAAAAAATACAAAACATGCAAGACTCGAAGCGATGCCTTGATTCTTAATCACTCGATCTCATTTTCTTCACCTAAAGATGGGACGGAAGGGGGTGAGCTTAAAAGCTCATAGGTAACAAGTTTATAACAAAAAATAAGTAAAAATCATTGAAATGTTCATTTGTTATAGAAGTTTCGAATTGAATGCATAAAACTCATAGTTTTCAAATTCTCAACCAAATTCATAATTTCAGCTCAAAAATTCATAGTTAAAGAAATATCATCACATAAACATAACATATACATGTAACCATCAAAGCATAACACTCAATTATGCAACATTCTTGACAATTCAAAGATGCAATGCACAAACAAATAGCTCGAGGGTTCCATGGAAACAGAATGGTGAAACCGAAGTTTACACCATGAACAGAATGAGTCCATTTCGGAGCTCATATGCCACAAGCGGGAAGCTAGGAGAAGGCTCTTGTCAGTGTGCACGTGACGAATAGAATGGTTCCACTTTTGCCCAAATAGAAGCACATAATCGTTTCATCATATGCTCAAAATTTCATATTTTTCTATCTTTTCATTCATACAAAATGCCATAACATGTTTCAATGGCATAACTTGATAAAAACTCATAAATCACAATGCATTTTCAACAATTGCATAATTCAGTATCAAGCAAGTTACATATACACACACATAGGCAAGAATTTGCCTAATTACTCAATAACTATAGATACATTACCCACATTTCACATATAACCCATCTAAACACTAAACCATCACTTCTACTTCATTTTCAACTTCATTTCAACCCAATATCATTGACAAATACATCTAAATCTATCTTTGATCATTAACCCCAAAAACTAAACATATACATTTACCCATTCTCAACAACTTCCCACACATATTCATCTCTTAACTAACATCAAAACATGTTTCATTCATCTAATCAAGAAGAACAATGCTTATACTTACTTGTTGAAGTTCCAAATTCTTCAAACTCTTCAAGAATCTGCAAACCCTAGCTTTTCTCTTCTTTTCTTCTCTTCTTCTCTTTACCCACGATTTCTTCTTCTAAAAAATATAAGACAATAACTTCTTCTTCTTTTAATAGCCTTAATCAGTGTGCAATGTCCATTTTGCCCCTTACCTAATGCCTTATGTCTTATACCCTTAAGCGAACTTCCGATAATGCCCTTCATTCATTCTTATAACATTAATATTTCAATTTAATTAATCTATGTCATAAAATCTTATCAACATTAACATAACAATTAACTCCACAAAATAATCCCTTAGGACCTCATAATTTATTTAAACTATGCTTATTCCCCAAGAAAAAATTTGGGGCCAACAGAATGTGTGTATTTGGAAATTGTTTCTCTACTCTTGCAGATTGAGTATTGAAAAATCTAAAACCAAAATACAATGCATATGTGCTTGCATTTACTGGCAGTGTAGCTCATGTGATATATTGCATTCGATGCCCACATATTTGTTTCTGGAAATTATTTCCATGACTATTTTTATTTGCTTCTGGAATATTGAAGAATGCTCACATATGATGTGTTTTGTGTATGCGTATATTATGGTTTCTGAAACTTATTTTTGCATCGACGTACTGCCTGGGTTTATCCACAATTGCATCTGGAATTTTCTTTTGTTTTACGCTTTATAGTTTTGGAATGGCCATGTATGGATTCTAAAACAAATTGATTTGTGTATACCTTACTTTGTTTCTGTCTCTGCACGTTTTCCCTTGCGATTGTTTTTCCTCTACTATCAATTTATTGCCTTGTGGGCTACAAGAATCAAATGCGCAATATCGCCCATCTAACTGTCACATCTGGAGTGGGTCGCCTGTAATGTGACGCCTACTAGGCATCGCTTGCGACTCCATAGATGGGCATTGCTCAATGCCACTAGATGGCATCAGACGATGCTAGGTGACATATGTGATGCCAAACATCGGCGGTGGGGAGGCGGCAGTGAGGAGAAAAACGGAGAAGCAGTTGGAGAATCGTCAATTGGACTCTCGACGATTGTACACTCAGCAATTGGAGTGGCGTGGGTTAAAGCAGTTGGAGGAACATGGAAGCACTGGTTGGAGAACAAAGAAGCGTGGGAGGTAGTTTTCAAAACCATGGGAGATGTTTCTGGAGAAGACGATTGGCACGTGTGAATCATACGCCAACCGTCTTAAGGGCTCTTCTGTAGTAGACGTGACTAGGGCGTGCAGTCTTTGTTGATTGCAAGAGCGTGCACTACACACGCTCGCACAAATGTCTCTACTACACGCGCCAGACGATCTTCCTTCCTTGTTTTATTTGTTTTTAATGTTTTAAAAACCTTAAATTTTCAGTTTAATTAATTTAATAGAGATTACATTAATTTACACTCCTAATAAGATTGAAAAGTGTTTTACTAAATTTTGAAAATTATTTTCAACGGGAATTTTTATTAGGAAAAGTTTTAGAATTTAATTTAATTTTTTAAGAGTTGAATTATTAAATTAAATTTGTTATCAAATTAGTAATTAGAATCAAGCAAAAGTTTTAAATAATTTCTTTCATAATTAGATTATGTTTGAAATTATAAAGATAATGAGATTATACTATGTTGATGAGGTCGAAATTTTTTTTGAAATTTTACATCCCTCAATAAAATATTAAGTATAAGTTAGGAACGTGATAGTTGTCTTTCGGTGTTTGAGAGTAAAACCAAAATTCTATTTATTGCTTGGCTTTTTGAGTAAACTCCCCATATATGTTTTATCTTAAATTAATGGATCTCACTTAACTAAATTTGTATGATTTGGATGAGTAAACTCATGATCATATAGATTTAGAGGTAAGGTTAGGAATAATATATGTCATATATTTTAGCAAAATTTATCACCTAACTATTCTAGGAGTTATATGAAATGTGATTGAAAAGTAGTTTTCTACTTAATTTAATTTTAGTTAGTTTGTTGAGCAAGCTAGAGATTAATTAATTTTAAATAGGATCCTAGCCTACTAGGAAATTATTTGATAATTTTTTGATATAATAGTGAGAGCTATTATTTTGAATAAAATAGTGGAAGTAATCAAATAATTTTAAAGTCCTTATTTTATTTGATTTTGGATATAAACTAATATATGCTCCTTTTATGATTTTCAGTTATTGAATTTGAAGATGACCACCAACCTAACATTGAGGAGCATCATGGATGTTAACAACCTGACTGGACCTAACTTTTCAGACTTGTTACGTAACTTAATAATATTTCTTAGGTAAGAAAAGACGTTATATATTCTTAATACTCCTGCTCCATTAGAACCTTGTTTAGATGCAACTAATGAAGATTGGGAGAAATATCAACTTTATGTTGATATCACTAAACAAGCTACATGTGTGATGTTAGCTAGCATATCTTTTGAACTTCAGAGGTAGCATGAGAACATGGATGCACCTACTATCATACTGTATCTTAAGGAGTTATTTGGTGCACAAAGTAGGTTGGAGAGATATCAAATCTCTAAGGAAATTTTTCAATGCAAGATGACAGAAGGATATTCAAGTAATCTACATGTGCTGAAGATAACTGGGTATATTAAAAAAATTGGCCCAATTAGGTTTTGTTATAGACCACAAGTTAAACGTTGATCTGGTGATGCAGTCTCTAAGTTTGAGCTTTTCACAGTTCATTATGAACTTCAACGTGAACCAGAAGGACATGACATTGCCTAACTATTGAACATGCTTAAGACTGTGGAAGGGTGCCTTAACCTGTTGTCGGTTCTTTTAAAAGTAAGAAAAATGGCTTTAAGAAGAATAAGAACAAGAAACAGAAAGCTTCTACTAATGTAGTAAAGGCCAAAAGAGGTGTTAATAAGAAGAGCAATGACAAGGGCACATGTTTTTATTGTTGAGTCAACGGACAATGGAAAAGGAATTGTCCATCTTATCTTGCTAGCTTGAAAGATAAGAAGCTTAAGGAAGCTGTTTCTTCAGGTATGTTTATGATTGAGATCAATCTTTATACTTTTGTTCCATATTCTTAGGTATTAGATACTGGTTGTGGTTCTCACATATGTAATAACATGCAGATGTTAACAAGGAGTAGATCATTCAAGAAAGACAAAGTGGACTTGTGAGTTGGCATATAGGAGCTTGTATTTTAACCTTTCCTTCTGTCCTTGTCTTAGAACTTAATAATAATTATTATATTCCTGTTATTACAAGAAACATTATTTCTATTTCTTATTTAGATTTGTATTTGTAATTAAGGATAACTTTTTATAAAGATGATGTTTATTATGGATTTGAATTACTTACAAATAGCCTCCTAAGTTTGGGTCTGGTTCTTGATTAAATAGTCTCTTCTGCTTTGGTGTTTTCTGAGTTATGCTGAAATTTCTGTTCTTTATGATTTTTTGCTTTTGATATTAGCTTCTTTGTTTGATTTAGTGTTTAAGGCTTTCTGGGTTTTAGTATGTTGATCTCTTTGCATCTGATATTGTTGGGTTTATGTCAAGATTGAATTTTTATGCTTAATAATCTTATGGTTTTAGACGTTTTGTAGTTCTTTGATGCTTTATTACTCTCTTATCATCTGGGTATCGGTGCTTTTCTAAAGATAAAGAGATGCTATATTTTACTTTTAAAATATTTTTTTAAAAAAGTTGAGTTATATTTTATTTTTATTTATTTATGTATTTATTGTTATTTTATTTACATAACGATTTAGTGTGCCAGTTTTACTTATTTACTCTTTTAACGTGCTTCACTCTTTTATTGTCACATCTGCATATGGGTTTACTGAAAACAGCCTCTCTACTATATAGGGGTAAGGTTATGTACTATCAGAGCTTCCCAGATCCCACTTTATTGCGGGACTTTTGACTAGGTGTGATGATGATGAGATCTTGAAAAGCCAATTCTTAATATAAATAGTAAGGTTAGAAAATTAAGTAACCAAACTCCATCTTATTTATGGCATTATAGGTTAGGTCATATCAATAAAATTAAAATCGCAAAATTACATAAAGAAGGATATTTAGATCCTTTTGATTATGACTCATATGAAACTTGTGAATCTTGTTTATTAGAAAAGATGACCAAACTACCCTTTAAGGGAAAGGGACAATGTGTTAGTGAGTTACTAGAATTAATATATTCAGATGTATATGGGCCTATGTCTGTAAATGCTAGAGGGGGATTCTTATATTTTATTACCTTCATATATGACCATTCTAGATATGGTTATGAGTACTTGATGAAACAAAAGTCTTAACACTTGAAAAGTTTAAAAAAATTATCCTAGAGGTTGAGAAATAAACAGGTAAAAGTATTTAAGACACTTAGATCAGATCGAGATAGTGAATACTTAGACCACGAGTTTCTTAGTTACTTAAAAGAGAATGGAATTCTCTCACAATGGTCTCCTCCTACAACTCCATAACATAATGGAGTTTCTAAGAGGAGAAATTGTACACTATTATTAGATATGGTACATTCCATGGTGAGTCATGTAGTCCTTTTTATGTCCTTTTAGGGATACGCATATATTTTCTAAATAGAGTTCCATCTAAATCAGTTAATAAGATACCATATAAGATATGGACTGGTTGAATACCTGGATTATCACACTTAAAGATTAGGGGATGTGAAGCTTATATGAAGCTTGTTATATTTGATAAGCTTCAAACTAAATAAGATAAATGCAAATTTGTAGGGTACTTGAAAGAGAGTTTTGATTATCAATTTTCTCATCCTATTAAGTAAATGATGTTTGTCTCAAGACATGTTACATTATTAAAAAGAGAATTTATTCTCAAAGAAAATAATGAGAGTGAGGTTGAACTTAGAGAAATTTAAGATCCATAAATTCACATCAAAATGGAACAAGAACCTTGAATAGATACATATGATGTACAACCAAGAGTTCAAGAGACACATAGTCCACGACGAATTAGTAGAATACGTCATCCTCCCATTAGATTAGATTTACATGTTGAGCAAGGAAAGGATAATGTATCGCTCATACATGATGAGCCTACTAATTTTAAAGAAACAATTTCTGACATTGATTCTTTAAAATGGCAAGAAGCTATGAGATTTGAAATGGAATCCATGTATACTAACCAAGTATGGACTTTGGTTAATGCACCTGCTAGTATTGTACCTATTGGATGCAAGTGGGTTTTAAGGGAAAAACTAACATGGATGGTAATGTACATACGTACAAAGCAAGGTTATTGGCTAAGGGTTACAAATAAAAACAAGGGGTTGATTTTGGTGAAACCATTTCACTAGTAGCTATGCTAAAATTCATCATAATCTTGTTAACTATAGTAGCAAATCATGATTATGAAATTTGGCAGATGGATGTCAAAACAACATTTCTCAATAGGAATTTGCAAGAGGATGTGTATATGACACAACCTAAAGGTTTTGAATACAAGAGAATTCCTAATCAAGTATACAAGTTGTAAAGGTCTATTTATGGACTTAAGCAAGCGTCACAGAGTTGGAACATCTATTTTAATGAGACAATCAAAGATTTTGATTTTATAAAAAATATAGATGAACCATGTGTCTATAAGAAGGTTAGTGGGAGTGCGATCGTTTTCTTGGTACTATATGTGGATGACATATTGCTAATTGGAAACAACATACCTATGCTACAGTTTGTAAAGATCTGGTTATCCAAGAACTTCTCTAAGAAGGATATGGGAGAAGTAGCCTATATTATGAGAATAAAGATCTATAGAGATAGATCAAAAAGGTTGCTTGGATTGTCAATCCACGTACATAGATAAAGTGCTAAAGACGTTTAGCAAGGAGAATTCCAAAGGGGGATTCTTACCTATATTGTATGGGATTTCTCTCTCATAGAGTTTGTGTTCAAAGACATAATCGAAGAGAGAGAAAATGGATTGTATTCTTTATGCTTTGCCAATTGGATTAATAATGTATGTGATGTTATGTACTACAGTAGGTTTCTTTTATGCTTTGAGCATAATGAGCAGGTTTCAAGCCAATTCAGGTGAGGGTCACTGGATAGTTGTGAAAAACACTTTAAAGTACTTAAGAAGAACTAAAGATGTTTTCTTGGTCTATGGAGGGGATGAATTTAGAGTTCAAGAATATTTGATGCTAGTTTTAAGTCAGATCCTGATGATAGTAGATCATATTCAAGGTATATCTTCATTCTAAATGGTGGTGCAGTAAGTTGGAAAATTTCCAAACAACCAAACATTGCAGATTCAATGACCAAAGCAGAGTACATTTCAGTGTCAAAGGCAGTAAAGGAATCAGTTTGGATTAAAAAGCTCATCATTGAACTTGGAATGTTTCCTAACATTGTTGAGCATATAGTATTGTATTGTGATAACAATAGTGCTATTGCGTAAGCAAAGGAACCCTGGTCTCATTAACGGTCCAAATATGTACTCAAGAAGTTTCACTCGATCAGGGAGATAGTGGAGCGGAAACACATAGCATTAGAGCGAGTTTCCACTAAAGAGAATTTAGCAAATCCTCTTGCTAAGCCATTGTCTCAAAGGAGACATGATCAACATATGGATGGATATGGTATTAGATTAATAGGGAATTAGGTAATTGCAAGTGGGAGACTGTTAGTTTATACCCTTGAAGCCAATCAATTGGATGCAAATTAATGCATGACATTATTTTAATTAATAAAAAGGTTTTATTTATCTTTATGAATTAATTTAATTAATGTTTTATTTTTTAACACTAAAGGTAGAATCTTTGGAATAATTATTATGTAGTTAAAATTATGATGATATCATAATTATGAGATTCAATTTACACTTATGTATTATTCCTAAATGTTCCTAATTATAGTTTTGTTAAGACAGGATTTTGTTAAAACAGCAAAACTATCACACATTATGTTTCTTTCTTACGAAGAAAATAATTGATCTCATAAATTAAAGTATGGAGATACTTAAACTAATATGTCAGTGACCCGATTATGAGAATTCTGAATGGAATACTACTTATTTGTCTGTGGATTATTTCATAATGATGGTTGTATAATTAATCCTCAGACTTGAGATTATTAAGATATCTCGTATGGGAATTACTGTATTTTGATACTAGTTATGAATAGTCCTAGGATAATTCAGTCGATAGTAACTGGATACAGTATGAACCATATGGAGATAGTTGAGTAAATCAATATAGGATTCGTCACTCTAAAATATTTAGAGAGAATATTCTACTGTTCTTGATTAGTAATAATTTATGGAATTATCTGGCTAGAGTGAATTGATATTTGAAAAAACGTTTTTTAAATTTCAATTATTAATCAAGCACTAATTATCAAGAACGAACATAATTGGACTAAAAAGATTAGACACTATATCCATACTCTGTCCAATTAGAATATTGAACGATGAAAAGGATTAAATTATACATCATAGCCATGCAAGGACATGTTAAGTCAATCACTTTGATATTTATGATATTTAAGTAATCGTGACATATTGCTAGACATCAATCATGATTTATGATTATAAATTATTTAATTAGAAAATTAAAGATAAATTAAAAGAATTTTTAATTTATCTAATTCTAATTATGAATTAGAATTGTAATTTATAATCATTGTCAATTTATTATGAACCTAATGGGTCATAAATCAAAGAGCAATTTATGAAAGAAAATCAATTTAATTAAGTTGGACTTAATTATGAAGTTTAAGAAACTTTGGGGATCAAATATGAGATATTTGATGTTATTAAAATTAAATTAATTAGAATTAGAATTTGATTTTAATTAAAGTAATTTAATTTAACTAAAGCCATCAGAGGCTAGACAATTGAACAACTCGTGATTGATTAATCGAAAAGGTTTTAAAGGTTTCTAAATAGGAAGACTAACAAGGTGCGATTTCTAATTCATTTTGTGTTTTCAAGTTTATTCAATTCTTAAGATCTGTAAAATTGTTTGTTTTTTCGCTGCATTTGTGATTCAGTCATGGTTGGATTCTAACAAATTCATGATGATAAGTCAAATTTATAGATAGATAGATAAACAAACACGAAATGTAGTATTATACGACACCTTGAATTATTTGTGGATACGTAGATAATAACACATAGGTTGTGGAATTGAAAACATGTCGTTTTAGTATGATTATTAATTCTCAATTTTCTATATTTTCTCATAAATACCATTTCATTTATTGTTTGAATTATTGAAATTTTTAATAGGCTAAAAGGGGCACTCATGTTGCATATATTGTAAATTAGTAAACTTTAAACAAGTATATAGAATTTGAATATCTTTTAAATTATAGATATGTAATTTAATGATCACAAAAGATTGCGAGTTAATAGTCATTGTTCTCAAATTCGTAATATTTTGGTTTGTTATTTTAAGTAATTTGGAATCAATTTTTGTTTGTTTGTATTGTTGAATTCCTTAGTATAGGGTATCTATTACTATCTAAGTGATGGGTAATCAAAAACAACATAAATGCCACTGTTTGGAAGAGTTATAGCTTACATAAAACAAACCTAACGGATAGTAATGTAATTAGAAACCTATAATTAAGTTTGGTGGGTTTGATGGTGTTCAAATACTTAATTCAATGATATGTTTAGATTTTCAATTATGACATCAACAATTAAACATAAATGAATTTTTTGTTATAAAAAGCTACTAAACATTGATGGATTAGAAATAAATTAATGTTTAGATTTCGAGTAGACATATTTTTCTTATCAGAGAAGAATTTTTTCTAAGTAGTTGATTTGAATTAGAAAAGGCTCAAAATATAAGAGCAAGTCTAGGCATTATCAAAATAAATAGCTCAATAGTGAGGTTACAGTAAACATCTTAACAAGAGAATTACAATGAGCTACTACGTACTAGCGAAAGTGTAAGATCAGCTTCAGTACAGTAGGCATGTATTTCACTCAATACACTCTTTACTTGAGGAGATAGTCCAAAGGTAAGGCCATGAGCTACAACAATTAGATTGATCTTCAATATCACCCTTCTAGTGAACTCCTCAATATTAGTTGATTTGTTAGCAGATGTTTTAGAATTTGTTTCACACTAGATTTCGTACACCATAGTTTCCATAGTATATTTGAATGGATGTAACTTCCTCTCACATTACCTTGTAAGGTACTAGCCTATACTCTGATATCATCTCATGTATTGTATAGGCATAAAATCCTAAAAGAGAACTAGATTAACATCCATAACCTTTCAGTGAACATATAATTGAAGAATAAGTGGTTCAACTCCTCTTGGGGGGGTTGGAGCAAAGCAAAAAGATTTGTCAGTAACTGGAAATTTGAGGGAACATAATATACTAATCTCTGTGTGGTGGCCATCTCACTACAAGAAATCAGAGAATTACCGACAGACATAACTGTCGCTAAATCCAAGTATTTCGTCGGTATTAATATTTACTGACGGAATTAAATGATGGCCAAAAGCGTCGTTCATACGGGCATAGTTATCTTTTAATGACAGAATATTAAATACATACCGATAGACATAAAGAAACCGTTGTTATATCGGCATAAATATACTAACAGATTAACAAAAATGGTCGGTAAATAAAACGAAAAACTTATCGACAGTATACAATGTTCTATCGGTAATGTGGACATACTTTAGTGATGGTATGCGTATTCCGTTGGTAATATTTGGACATGTTTTCTGACGGTTTTCTCTAATCCGTCAGTAATTGGAAGTTAGAATTTTTTTAAAATCCCGACATTAAATTTTGTTTGATGATCTTATAAAAAATGCATAATTTCAACAGTTGTTAATTATCTGTACATATTAAATTAATTTGTTTATATATTAAATTTGTTCAAACAGAAGTTGATTTGTAATATAAAGTTCAAAATTTGTTAAGTGATAATAAAAACATTAAAGTTTACATATCTTTGTAATTGAAAGGAAATGACTACAACAATCCTAATGTCCTGATGATAGAGGGTGCTCAGAGGAGCTACCCATCCCCTTCAGCTGCTCCAGCTTCATTTGAGCCATTTGGTCCATCAATGTATGCACTATGGCCTGAAGCTCGGTGACTTCTGACGACGATTATGTTTGTCTGGTAGACATTGCTATACTAGACATAGAGGATTGCGAATAAAAAGTATTCGCAAATGAACCTAGCTTGAATATCTGTCCACGACGGTCCTTACCACCGTCAACATCAAAATACGTTTGAGTCTCATCAACAGGTTGTTCCTCCTAAGACTGCTGCTGAATGGTTTATTGTATTTAGTCCTATTAGAAACTAATGTTTACATTATTAAGGGATGATTCATAATCGTAAAACTAAATGATTGCAAAAGAAATAATAATAAGGCATTAAGTTCACATACATTTAGTTCTCTACATCGGTTGTTGATGAATGTCACACCGTCATGCTTCTTGGTGTGAGTATGCAAAAATAGTTGAGTAGGTGTAGGAGGAAGACCCAAAGACTTTTCCTGCATATTTAACCTAAATGTTTATATGTGAACTATATTTAATAAAAATTTTGATAGAGTTTCCCCTAATTTTATGATATGCTCCCTGTTGAACAAATAAAAAAACTCAACATAGCCATATATAACACCAGGCATTTATACCATTACCATTATCTATAATACAGCAAAGTAAAACATGTACAAAATAAGTGTGAAGTTTAGATAATTACAAGTCTCTGTGCATGCTCATGGTGGGTTATTGATCCTCCCATATGTATGGGAAGACTCTCTCCTCCCAGGCCTCCATGTCTATTGGTGAAGTTACGCCCTGAGAATGTCATTGCCATAAGGCTTCTCCAATACTCCTGCCATTGACTCCATATTTGCTCCGAAATAAAATGCGGTCGTACACCAGCCTTGCGTATCGCACCAATGAAGTCGTGATAATGTGTACAAGCTCGCCTCTCCTATAGTCTATATATGTTGGCGTCGATACCAGAATCCCAGAAAAATTCTTTTTGAAATAAAAAGAAAAAATTTGAAGTAATATCATGTAATAATATTTATGTAATTAGTGTATATAGAGCAATATAAAAAAACTAAATGTTTATTATACCTCAAACTCCTGAAAGTAAAATTCCTTTGTTACCTGAGAGATATTCTTCACATAACCCTCAGGATCAATCCGTTCTTTAAATTTAGAAGTCATATTTTTAGAACACAGTCTAGACGGAAGCAACCTAATATAAGAAGTAATTTGATAAAATGAAAAACTGATAAACCTATAACTTAATTAAAAACAAGTAGTCATTAATGTGATTTCACTTACAGAGTGCCATCAACTG
>JANIJH010568657.1:0-13447 GCA_024520975.1 Erythroxylum areolatum
CAAATATAAACACTAAGGATTAGCTACATGTCCATCTTAATTCCTACATGTATGCATGATATGCATGTCACTTAATGCAATTAATCAATTAACAAAGCAGCAAATAATCATATATCAAGCAACTCATCCTATTATGCATTCTAAGCCGAGGACACACAACCTAAGCTCTGATACCAAACATGTTGGGACCCGGGCCCAACACTATGTGTTTTCTATATGATATATATTCACTTCATAGGTTATCTATACAGTCTTGGTATCAATTGAATTCTATTTGTGATATATGTCTTTCCTGCTCACTGAGTACCTAGTGTACTCACCCCTCAGCTTTCCAATCACGTAGGTTAATTTAGTGAGTTTGAAGCTCTGAGTGGATCGTGTGGTCTTTTAACATTTTTGGGGTATTATTGCATGTGGATAGTTTCCTATCTTGTACTTTTATGGTCTAGTGGCTCATGAACTGTGTTTATGTAGATACACTTTATGATTTTGTAAGGTAACTTTTGATTGCCTTGTGTTTTATAAATGACTTTATGTATGAATTCTTTTATACTGTTGTTGAGATTACCTTGAGTGGACTTTAAAGTCCTGAAGTTGTGGTTGGATGTGAATATAGAAGTGTGTTTGAAATTGTTTGAAGCTTTTTGGGATTTTTAAAACACAGCCATTGTGTTGCCCGAAATTAAAAAAAGAGAGAAAAGAATAGATGTTCAATTAGCCTTACATAGTCGGATTAAGGATACTGTAAGTGTCCTTAGCCCGGTTATACGACAATTGTCATAGGCCCGATGTGGTACCGGGTCATGACAGTTAAAGGTCAGACACATGTACAGCTATGGCAACTGAGATGGATTAGTTTAGAAATGGTTCGTGTGATGTGACAAGAAAATGATCAAGCTTCAGAATAAGATACGTATTAAGATTCATGATTTAGTTTATGTGTTAATCATCTTATAGAATTAAAGTGATCTTGGTTTTTAGGAAATCAAATACGATAAATTTTTAAAATTATTCCGTTTTGGTCAGGATATGATCCCATTTCAATTTTCCATCACATTCAGTGCTTAAAAATGAGTCATTTTGATGGAGGTATAGTAAGAAGTATTATACCAATACTTTTCAAAAGGAATGTACTAAGAATAGTGTGATGTGTTATGAAAACAAGAAGAATAAGGAAAAAGTACAAAGAATAGAAAAGCGAAGACAAGAGAAGAGAGTAGAATCCAAAAGGAGGAAAAAGACAGAAAATCACAAGAGAGAGAGAGATAATAGTCAATTCATTTTTTTCAAATCCTAGAGAAACGGTTGCATGAGTGTTTTATATTACCCTTTCAATTACAACTAT
This sequence comes from Erythroxylum areolatum, assembly GCA_024520975.1. Lineage (NCBI taxonomy): Eukaryota > Viridiplantae > Streptophyta > Magnoliopsida > Malpighiales > Erythroxylaceae > Erythroxylum > Erythroxylum areolatum. The sequence continues at coordinate 1,346 of JANIJH010568657.1, forward strand.
ATAATTATTGTACAAAAATTACTTTAAAAATCTTTTCCATAAGGTTTATCAAAAAATTATTAAGGAGGTTTACATAATAGATAAAAAAAGAAAGATCCATGTTTCTTTTTGACGAAAATGAATTTATTTTTATCACACTTCTCTAACTATCTAGTAACATTCTGATTTTTGTTCTCCACCAAATATTCAAGTTGATGATTATAAAAGTAGAGAGTGATTTTAATTTCTCTACCAAGTTGCTCTCTATTAATGTCAATGGTGAATGAATCACCAACTTGAGACTTCCAAATGTCACTATGAGAAAAAAAACTTTTGCGACGAAAATTATCGATAGAAAATAAAGCTTTTCTGTCAGGAAACAAATTTGGTGATAGAAATTATTGACCAAAAAAAACATCAGGGAAACAACCATTGGTAATTTAGCGACATAAGATTGTGTATTTGTCGGTAATTTTAGTGACAAAATTTTGGATTTTCTTCGCTAAGTTAAAGAAAATTTATCGATGGATTATAGAATTCCATTGCTACTTTGCGGATGGAATCCTAATATTTCAGTGAATTTGCCGATGGTAAATTGTATGTCTATTACTAAAGTTACCGACGAATATATATGTTTCTGTCATTAAATTTATTGACAGAAACATTAACCGTCACTAAATTTTTACCAACAAATAGATTTATTTATTCCATTGCTAATTAGCAATGGAATGGTATTTTTTATGGAATATTGTAGTTCCGTCGGAAAATTTAACTTTGATAAATCTCTAGTCCCATTTCTCACTTCCTACCAAGTTTTCTATTTATAATATTAGAGTTTTTATATATTTAATTTCTGTATATAATATAACATTGATTGGTAAATATAAAATAAACATTATCTTGATGGTTAATATAATAAAAAATTAAAATGAACACGAATAAGTAATCATTATAATTAAGTATAAATTAAGAATTTATACAAAAACTTAAATATAGCAAAACATCAAATACATTCACTTATACTGGTAGTGAAGGTGGATGCTCTGACTGTTATGATGAGGTATTTTCCTTCCCCTTCAATTGATCCATCTCATTATGAAGTTGGGTTATGTACTCCATCAACTGTTACAATTGAATTTCCAGCATCTCTACTGTGTTTTTAAGCTGGAAGACTCTCTCATTTGATGCAGACCGCCTACTAGATCCAGTTGTAGTGGATGTGGGGGATTGCGAATAACATGTGTTCACAAATGAACCTAATCTAAAATTCCTTCCATGGTGGTCCTTACCACCCACTGCATCAAGATATGTTAACTCTCATTAACAGTTTTAGAGTTATGAGAACGTCGTTCAATGTTTTGTTGTTTTTGGTCTTATCATTATAATTGTTTATGTTAACAAGTGATACATTTTAAGAATTAATTTTAAAGTATAGATTTTACATACATGAACTTGTTTGCATCGGGTGTTGATGAGGGTCACACTACTATGCTTCCTGGTGTGAGTGTGCAGAAAGAGCTGGCATGATGTATGCTTCCTAACCGTAGACTTTCCTACATCAAAATAAATTGTTATAAATGAACTACAATTTACAAAAATTTCAACAAAAATTTCTCTATTTTTATGATATTTACCCCTTGTTAGACAAAAAAATTTAAACTCAACAATACAACCATTAATGGCTCTAGACATTTATAACATTATTATTCTTCATAATGCACAAATATTTTCATTTTAAATTTTATACATCAAATTACATTGAAATCAAATTTCATTAATCAAAGTACAAAAATTAGGATATAAGTGTAAAATTTTGATACTTCCAAGTTGAAGTGCATGCTTCTAGTGGGTTAAAGATCCTCTAGTGTGTATGGGTAGACTCTCTCTTTCTGGTCCTCCATATTAGTTGATAAAATTGTTGTAACATACCACACCATAGGGCATATTCCCAAAAGCATCAAAGAATATTCATGATATACTTTACTGACATGATATGTTAGAAAACAATTCAAAAGGATTTTTCCACCTTACACACAATATCATATAACATAGAAGCATTTTAGTCAACAAATTACTAGAGTTTGAGCTAAATTTCAGAACTTTCCTACATTCAACTTACGTGAAAACTTTTCAAGGAAGCTCAGCTTTCCTCTTTAACGATCTCAACAAAGATGTATAGCAAAACATTTCTATTATCCCATTTATCAATTCTCACATTTGTAGACATTTCCAATGTCTAATAATAAATAAATTCATAGAACTTTTCATTATTTTACTACAAACTCGTACGCCAGGCAATAATTTAGCCTTATCACAAATATACATATATCTCCAACATTAGCATACATAAATACAGCATACCAAGCTACATATATCAATTACAAAGTTATTAACACACTATACACAATGTAGTGACGTGTTGTGATATGCAAATGCAAAACTACTACTAGACTCTGCAGATTCAGTTGATCGGACCTTTGAGCCATGACCTCCAAAATGGAGGAGTTATACTCCAACTAACTTTAAACCTCTCTTGAACCTGAAAAAAACGTTGCAATTTTGATGAGTTTTATGAACTCAATGAATGAACCATCATCGATGCACTTAGCAAACCATATCATAAAGGACCTTTCAAATCAACATACCATATAACCAATAATATCAAGTTACATTTGAATAACAAACATAAACTTAAGACAGAACTCAAGATAATCATATCACATTAAAAAAATATCAAAATGCATTTCAAAATCACTATTCAATTTAGTCAAACATGTATATGAAAATGCAAATATTTTTTCATTCTTATTTCCTTGTGTTGTAATCAAATATGTCAATTCACACCCCGGGTTTCAAACAAATTTTTGTTGGCTAACTTAACGAGCATTATAACCCTGATCACATTACAAGCATTAAACCTTGAGTTCTTATTACGAGCTTTAGGCCCTGCTTATTAGCTTTTTGTCCTAAATGTCTGTGTGTTGGTCATTTTGATCACAAATCTCATTATCTCATTATGAATGCCAAATGCAATTATATGGATCATCTCATATATCATTTTCTTCTATCAGTAATTAATTGTCCAAAATTCACAATCAATTCAATTCAGATAAGCATTTCACAACTATTCATGTAGTCAGGAATTAACAACAAAATAAAAAAAAACTTCCATATATAATCCGAATATCAAACTCCTTAGAACAATAATGCCCATAATTGTAGCAATCATATAAGCAACAATTCAATAACTGACATTTAACCAAAAATAAATCAACCATAATGAGAAACATCAAGGCTAACTCACATAACACTCCAACGAGCTATTACCTCAATGTCCCGAAAATATATGGGTATTAACAATCACTCTAAGAGCCTATTAGACATGCATATGAACATCGATCACTGATAATGAATAGAGAGCATATGTATGCAATCTTTAAGTGCAATGTTTATATCCTTTTCTTCCTAATGCTCCTTTATGAACAAACTGGCCTCTTTAACTAATTCGGACTATAAAGCCCTCAAAAATCAGGAAACAATACAACTTTTGTTCTTTGAGTTTCTATAAATTCATTCTCTAAAGGTATGTAAAACAGATCAAAAGGGGGAATATGAAATTGGAACCAGGATTTCGACTTACCTTGGTGACTTTTTTCCTTTTCCTATTCTCTTGCCCTTTTTCCTTCCCTTCTCTCTCTCTTTTTTGTTTTTCTCCCTCTTCTAACCTCATGGTAAACCCTTACTTTCCTCAATGTTGCCTTTTACATCTATTTTCTCTAGAAAGTTAAAAAAAAGTCAACCTAATCCATGTGTCACCATTTTATTGATCTATATGTGATCATTCTATTGGTCCATGTATTATTCTTCTATTGGTCCATATGTTGCTAACCTTAAACTCCACATGTCACTCATTTAAGCCTCCATATGTCACAACTTGTAAAGGTACACATGTCACCAATTGTAGGGTTACATATGATACCATTTGTAAAGCTACTCATGTCACAAATCTAAAGTTCCATTTGTCACGAATTTAAAGGGCCACTTGTCCCAAATATAAAGTATCACTCATCTCTAATCTTACCATTTAAGATACTAAGCCAATTTATACATTGACTCCTCAAACATGCAATTTTCAACAATTAACTCCAAATCACTAATTTAAATCCACCAATTTCTAATTTGATTCTAATTAATCAAAATCATAACCAAGCATCCTGGAAGATTTCAATTAAGTGCACATAAAACATTTCTCACTTTTTTTAATATTTATAAATAATAATTTATGTATGTGTATGTTAATCTCATGCATGTATATAGAATAACAAATTTTGTATCCTAATGCACCAAATTAATCATCTAGTGATATAACTTATCAATATGAATGAGCTTAATCTTCTAAACCTTCAACCCTCAATAGTTTAGGAGACAGGATATTACAATTCGGGTCTGAAATAGATATTGTCTCAGGTGATGCCCAATACTGCTACCAACGACTTCATATTTCTTCAGATATCTATGGTGGTCGAATGCCATTCTTGTGTATCGAAGCAAGAAAGTCTCTATAACGTGGATGAGCTCGCTTCTCCCATACATTATAAATTACAACATCAAATTTTGGATCTAAAAAAATTCTTTCTGAAAAATAAAAACATATTATAATTACTTATAAATGACAATATTTATCCAGTTAATGTATAAAATTATATAAAATAAAAATATTAAAAATATATTTTTTTTACCTTAAACTTCTGATAATAAAAATCCTTTATCGGTTGAGGGACATTCTTCCATATATAACCCTCAAGATCTATAACCTCCTTGAATTGAGATAAGATATTTCTTAACCACATTTCAAATAGAACCAACCTAATACATAAGTTTTTTTAGATCATTTACAAATTAAAATCTATAAATTCAGTATAAACATATAATGTTATCATGTATTACCCAATTTTTAGAATTTTACTTACAAATTGTTGAAAATTGTGATGTACGTTCTTCCATCAACTCCCTAGCCCCAGATTAGAGGTGACCTCCTTCATTTGCAACATTTACTCCTGATACCTCTGTCGATATAAGGGTAGTGGATGGTGTAAGGTTAGTGGATGGTGTACCAGAGCTGCTGGATGGTATAGCAGCAGGTATAAAATGTGGTGCCTTATCTGGATGTACAGTAGCATATACAGCATCTAGAAAATCTAACACTTCACTTGGAAATGCACTGGCTTCTCCAAATAGTTGTAACTTGAACCTTGGCTGCATCATATCTTATTTTCTATTTGGTGGCATATTTTTAACCTGAAATTTACATTTTATTGAATTTATCTCATCGAAAGTTAGGAAAAGGGACATAATAGACCTGGATCACTTGCATCACCAATACGAAAGGTTCAAATTGTCTGATTCTTCTTCGCTGGTTGATTTCTACTAGATTGTTTCGAGTGTGCACTTTTTTCCAACATTAGGAGTTCGATCAAACTATTCACACTTAAATATCACACTCTATTTTATTAGCAATACAAGGTACTCAATTTCAAGTATATCAATAATTTTACCATAGTAATTCACCAATTCTCCTTGTATGTAAACTCCACTATCTACTGTTGCGATGCTATGATCTTAATATTTTGTATGAAATTTATATCCATTAACAAAATGCACTGGATACGATTTAACAGTTCATAAAGTTTCTTTCACAATATTATATATGAACTTGTTTTCTATTGGATTTTCTTAGGCCTACACAAAAACAATTTGTCAAATTAAATAATATCATGTCATCTAATCACTTTGATATGATAATTCAACCATTTCAATATTTACAAGTGAAATTACATATTTCTTGAATCATTAAGGAAAATGTCTTTTAACTTCTTTATTGATATCATCATGTGTTGTTTTGGGCCTTAGCTTGCGTAACCATTGCTTGTATAATCTAAAAGCATTATTATGTATTTTAGTTGTGAATAACAATAACTTAGAAACCTCAAATAATATATTTCAAATTCAACTTAAACTTACTGCACAAAAGGTTGAACCTGTTGACAATTCAATAAAATGTAACCACGAGCAACCTCTATTTCTTCTGCTATTAACATTCTTCTTGTTGAATGTTCATATGTTCATCATGGATATCTGAAAATGGATAAGTTACCATCAATATCACCCTTTTCTCCCTCATCGTCATTATGAGGAATTTTTTTTCCTTGCATGCGACTCAAAATATTGTTAGCAAAATATACTTGCTTTCTCCACTACATAAGCAATACTTATCAATCCTTCAACTCTAGCCTTATTTTTGACATTTTTCTTCAAGTGATGCAATTACCTACATTACAAATAAGGTTATTACAATTTTTTGATTAAAATATGCTATAATTTTTATTTAAATATTAACTATAATTACCTTTCAAATGGATACATCCATTGACATGAAACCAATCCAACAAGTTTAGCCTCGTGTGCTAAATGTAGGGTAGATTCTCTATATAGTCAAAGAAGCATGGAGGGAAATCCCTTCCAATTTGCACAAGATAACTGAAATTTTTCTAGTTTTTCCATTATTTCAAATGATGTTAAGCTTTTGAAAAAAATACTTAATTCTATTATAGCTTCTCAAACCTTATTCAGTGGCAACTCCTGAAATGCAATTGGAATTAGCCTTTGTATAAACACATGACAATCATGAATTTTCATCCCAAATAATTTGTACTTCCTTATGTCCATATATCTTGCCAAGTTCGAAATATAACCATTAGGAAACTTTATACTTTTCAACCATTCACAGAAAATTTTCTTTTGTTTTTTGTCCAAAGTATAACATGGTTTTGGATATTTACCAATGCGAAGATCTTTATCTAAGTCATTCCTTTTACAAAAAAATTTCAAATCAGCTCGTGATTTTTCATTATCCTTTGTCCCTCCTTCAATGTTAATTATAGTGTTGAACGAATTATCAAAAATATTTTTTTCAATATGCATCACATATAGATTATGACGTATCAAATTACTTTTCTAATATGGAAATTCCCAAAAGATACTTCATTTTCTCTAACCAAAGTTTTTACTAATATTTTTTTAAAATTAAAAGAATTTTATAAAGATTATATGAAAGAGACATAGGAGTATTACTCTAAATGACTAAGGCAAAACCAAGATGAAACCTTGAAAGCATGATAAAGAAAAAAATGATAGCATTCATATGGTGGAGGTAAGACACGTTAACTATGTTTGATAGTTGTATATGGTAAAGAAATCTTCTCCTCACAATCAGAGTATCGCAAAGCTACCGAATTAAGGCAACAGATGGATTCTTCATCTTCAAGAGGCGTTCTTGGCTCCTGTTGGAATTTCATCAGATAGTGAGGGTCTCGTGGAGGTCTAGTGGTTTCGACGCTGGATCAACGCGTTAGGTATTTTAATTTCTTCGTTGATGCTTTAACTGTAATTTGTGTCTTCTGCTTCTGTTTCATACATGTGATTAGCTTCTGAGGATAGCTTCTAGTTCATCATTTAATGAATCTAGGATGTTATTTTGCATGTCTAATTAAGGTTATGTAGTAGATTGAGTTCTCTGATTTCATAGAGGATTTCATATGCGAGGATCTTTTTAGGCATGTTGGTTCCACTAAACCGTCTGAGGTTTCTTTGCTTCCATAGTCCATATAAACAAAGTCCTAGGGATAGAACTTGGATCTGTCTATTTGGGTCTGGAGGAATTGTAAGGTTTGTGAATTTTTGGTATTACCTTTGTGATTGATAGTTGTGCATTAATGTGTGTTTCTCTAGGTATTTGGCATGTGTTTCTTGCATAATATGTTATATTATTGTGTTCTAGGACTTAATTTGTGTGTTCTTTAAAGTTTAATCTTCATGGTTGTTCTTATGTGTTTGATGTTGGTTTAGGGTAAGAATAGATCATTTTGGTGTAGAAATGGAGGGCGAACACCTTTGTGATTGAGCTATGGAACAAGAGAAGAGAAGAGAAGTGGAGTTGTTGAAGAACAAAAACCAATGACCGTAAGAAAGGGTATGTTTCTCATGATCGTGGGAAATCTATGGAGAAAGTTTCTATCATATTAACCCACAATCGTGTGAAGCACAAGGATAATTCCCACAATTATAGGATGCTTAGCCTAAGGAGTTATACTTTTAGGGTTTTATGATATATATTGTCACAAATCCCTAGGGTTAAGGTGGGTGGTGGAAACTAACCTCTAGGAGCTAAAAGATAAATTGAGAGCCTAGAGATAGGTGGAGAATCAAGGTTTTCATTCCCAATTGAGCAAAGAGCATCCTATTATCCAAATTTTCCATATTCAAGAAAAGAAGAGGAGGAGCTCGCCCCGTCCAGTTCTTATTTCATTTTTTTCTCTCCTATCGTGTTTATCATATATTTTCTAGTTTTTAGGGATATTAATGACATTATGATTAGATAAAATATTTTTTAGGGTTTGTAATTTGAACTATTTGTGAACCTTTAGTTGTTGATTCAATAATAAAAATGTTTGTTTTATTTATTGAGCTCAAACCTTGTAACAAATCAAGAGAGTTAGCTTGGTAATCTATGTTAAATGTATAACGAGAGTTGACATTTATTAGGAAGAGATTTCAATAGATTGATAGACTATTTATAGGATAGCTTCATACCTAGTTGAATGTTTAGGAAAAGCTTTGCACATTGAGAGATCACAAAGTTAATCTTAATTTATTTAACTAGTGACATTTAGTTGCACCTTGAGAGAGGGTAGCTAAAATTTTAGGAGATCTTAGGCCAAGCATAAATTGAAACAATTAACTAGAGGGGAGCAAATAGGGATAAATGATAAGTCCTAATTCTTAATCTTAAGTTTCTTTAAGTTTTAGTTTACGATTTTGGTTTAGGTTATGTTGTTTCCTTTTAACTTTAGTTTGTCTTTTCTTTACTTATCTATTTGATTAAATCAGTTTCTTAAACAACTAATAACTTGAATTAAGTAGCGCCTAAGCATAATCCTTGTGGGATAGATAACCACTTTTTACTACAAGTTATGACCCGTATACTGCAGTTTCAAGTGTAAAACTAATAGTTTGATTTGCATTCAATAGTGATAGTGTTCCCTAGAATTAGCCATAGGCATATGTTGGCTATAGATTCCAATAAATAGTTGTTATAAGGGCATGTGAAGAAGAGATGATCTCTTGTTTCCATATGGATCTTGCATAATGGACATGTTCTGTCCATTTGTAGGTAGTGAATTCTATCAACAGTATTTAGCCTATTTAGGATTGTTAATCATAGTGTGAAAGAAGCCCTTGGGGTTAGTACCTTGCTCCAAATAACTCTATGCCATTCCACCTTTTGTTTCCTACATCTTAGAAGATCTTTCGTGGTCTTGTTTATGAGTTTAAGGATGGGTTGGGTCTGCCAATAGAAGGTGTCTAGAGAGTTAGGTTGGGGAAGATATGATGGTTGAAGAAGGCATAGTTTTTGAGGAAAGTTTCAGGTGCCCTCTGTGATAATTGAGCTGAGTTTAAGTTTGAGTGAGGTAGTTTGAGGACTACTTAGATTGTTGTAGTGATGTATGAGAGGTCCCAAACTAGTCAAGTTGCCATTCCCAATTTTACAAGAGATCCCTTCTTGTATTTTGTCCCTCAATTTCAGAATCTAGTGGAGAAAATGAGAGTATGAGACTAATTTCTTATTGCTCCATAGGTTTCTTTCCATGAGAAAATACAAGTGTAGCCATTTCACCCAAAGAGAGTTTTTATCCATTAGGATCCACCATAGTTTTTTTTCAAAATTAAGGATTGATTTGTGGTTTTGATAGGAGTTAAGTTTAACCCTCCTTCATCCTTAGGAAAGCAAATATCAACCCATTTCACTTTAACTGAACCTTTTTGGGTGGTTCCGAAAGGAGTTCTTAAGGATTCTTTCAATGGTTTTTATGATACCTTGAGAGAGAAAGATGTGAGAGCTCCAACAAATATAAAGGGAGTTTAACACCGATTTGATAAGTTAAACCTTCCTTACATATGACAAAGACTTGTTAACCCATGAACTGACTTTTCTCTATATTTTCTCTAGTATAGGATGCATTTTGCATATGAGAGTCTTTTAGTAGAGATTGATAATCCAAGATACAAAAAAGGTGTCTATTTAAAAAGATTCCAATAGATTGAGATATATGAGAGCCCAAGCGGTAGCTTTTTTGGATAGGAGGAAATGGCTCTTTGTTGGGTTAAATTGTAGTCCAAATAAGTTTCTGAATTTGATAAGTGCTACCATATAACTTTGTATATAATCCATCGAGGCCCTGTAAAATAAAAATAGATAATTTGCAAAGTAGAGGTTAATCAAATTGATCTTCTTACATTTAGCATGGTATCTAAGTTTTGGGTTTTAAGCACTTCATGCTTGATGAGGGAGTTAAGAGTCTCCCTACAAAGGATGAAAAGTTAGGGGATAAGGGGTCCCTTTGCCTAAGTCTTTTTACTACCTTAAAGAGTGTGGTAGGAGTACCATTGATTAGAATAGACAAGAAGGAGGTTGTGATACACTCTTTAATCCAGTTTATAAAGACCATAGGAAATCAGTGAGCCATCAGCAAAGTCCATAGGAAATCCTAGCACACACCATCAAGCTTTGCGGAATCAATTGATTGTGCAATTTGGAGAGTAATTTGATCTGGAGTAGCCTTTTAGGAGCTCTTGTACACTTAGAATGTTGTCTCTTATATATCTATCTTGCATAAAAGTGCCTTGGTTGTCACTGATTAGTAGAGATAGGATTTTTTTCAGTCTTAAGGCAAATATCTTAAATATGACCTTGTAGAGGAAATTAGTACGTCCAATAGGTCTAACTTCTCCAAAATCTATAAGATTGGAGCATTTAGGAATCAAACAAATAAAAGTTTTCTTAATCTCTTTGAGTAAGATACCCTTTGAAAAAATTCTTTGATAGCCTCTATAACAAGCAGACATGTCTCACTCCAAGACTTATAGAAGAAGTAACCATTTAGGCCATCAAGGCCAGAAGCTTTAGAGCCATCCATAGTAAAAACTGCAGCTTCTATTTCTTAATTTTCTATTATCTTTATGAGGAATTTTACATCTGCTGATGTGATTTGTTTGAGGGATAGGGATCTAAGTTCATCTAACATAGCATTTGAAGAGTTAGTAGTTCCTAGTAGGTCTTTAAAGTACCTTATTGGCTCCTCTTGAATTTCCTGTTGCGTATAAAGATTAGCACCCTTTTTGGAAGTTATAGAATGGATTTTGTTGTTAATTTTCCTCACAAGGATGAAGTTGAAAAAGAATCTAGTGCAGTTGTCACCATCTTTTAACCAATATACTCCAGCTCTTTGTTGCAAAAGAGAGTTGTGATTGTGTATAGCCTTTAAGAATTATGATAACACAGTCTTTTCTCTATCAAGTAGAGTCAAATCAGTAGGATGATCAGCAAGCCTTGCTTAGATATCTTAAAGTTCAAGTCTATAGGAGTTTATTGTGGAAGTTGTAGGCCTTTGTAGAGAATTTAGGTCCTTCATTTATTTTTTGATAACTTTCAGTTTCTAGAAACAACAGAACTTCCTAGTCCATTGATACATATGTATTTCACCTCCTATACATGCCTCCACAAACCTTAAAAACTATGTACTACTATAAACTTCTTCAGTTTCAAGTTATGTAACTTTCAACAATCCTAATTCATCAATCTCTTGCAATATCTCTTCACTGGCTTTGTCAGAGGGAAGGGGAGTTTATATCATCCTATTCTAAATGTTATTATATCATCTTATTGTTGGGCCCCAGATTTTCTTTTAATGATGTCATTAGGTATGAATTATGTTGATTGTATGATTTATGGCCTAGTTTGATTTTATTGGATGTGTTAGTAGAAAATTAAGATTTATTTGAGATTAGTAAGGATTAAGTGGTAAGGAAAGGGTAAAATGTGTGAGGGCATTTTGGGAAGATCACTTAAGTTTGGGAGGCTAAGGCATTACATGGAGGGGCATAATGGTATTTGCTCATTGACTTAAGGCTTAAGTGTTAGAATTAGAAAAAGAAAGAAGGAAAGTGAAGGGAGAAGAGGAGAGTGTCGTGGAAGAGGAGAAGGAGAAGAGAAAAATAGGGTTTTGC
>JANIJH010568757.1:0-13441 GCA_024520975.1 Erythroxylum areolatum
TGGAGCAAATCAATGTTGATTGCCCTATGTGCTAAAGACAAGCTTTCATTTGTAGATGGAACTTGCACCCAGCCAACGGAAGACGCAACCTTGCTCACCAGATGGAGGAGGGCAGACTCCATGGTCAAATCATGGATACTCAACTCCATGGTCAAAGAACCCAATGATGCTTTCCTGTCCTTCCCCACAGCAAGAGAACTTTGGGAAGAATTAAGAGAAAGGTTCGGAGAGGCCAATGGGCCATTACTGTACCAAATAGAGAGAGAAATCAGTCTCTTTAAACAACCTCACTATCTCTGCTTATTACACAAAGCTAAAAAGGTTTTGGGATGATTTGACTAGTCTAGACCCAATGCCTACATGCACATGCGATGCTGCCAAAGCAATATCCAGCAAGGAAAATACACACAGGTTAGTGCAGTTTCTAATGGGTTACTATGAACATGTAGTAAATCAGATCATGTTAATGGAGCCACTGCCCCTGGTAAATAGAGCGTTTGCAATGATGCAAACGGTGGAAAGGCAGAAAACAGTGAGTGCAAGCAGTGATAAGAACATAAATGTAGCAATGATGGCAAGGCAGTCCAATGCAAATGTCAAGAGGGGAGGAAGGAGCAATAACAACTCTGGCAGAAAACAACTCATCAAAAAGGAGGACAAATATTGTGAGAAATGTGGGAAAATGGGCCATACCGTGGAAACATGCTTCAAGATCCATGGCGTTCCCGACTAGTACAAAGAGATGACAGGGCAGAAAATCAAAGCCAACTTTGTTGCAACCACCGACACCCCTGCAGACGTACAACAAGAAGTAGGTGAATGCATTGAAAGAACTGACCACATCCCACAAGAACTTGCAGCCTTCATACAACAGGAAATCTCCAAGGCAATCAAAGGAAAGGGCACGACAGAGGTAAAAGCAGGCAGACTTACTAACTACTCAGGTAATACCAAAACACATGATTGTAATGCAGACTACAAACACACATGGTTGATTGATTCAGGAGCTTCATCCCATATGGTTACCAATCTAGACTACTGTTATGAGCATGAACAAAATCACATTTTTGAACCTGTTACACTCCCGGATGGTACTAAACAGCAAGTAAAACACATATGCAAGGCTACTATCGGGAACAAAATAACACTTGATGGAATTCTACACATTCCAAACTTTTTCAAAAACCTACTGTCTGTAAACAAGCTTGCTACACAAAACAACATTGCTGCCATCTTTGTGTCTAATAGGCTATTTCTGCAGGACCTACAGACTAACAATGTGGTGGCAGCAGTCAAGGCGACAGGTGGATTGTATGAGCTGAATGCAGAACACCTACTACCCTCAGGAACCCTGAAAGGACCTTCCCTAGACTTCTACACCACCAAGAATCTAGCACTGCATGCGTCAATTCTCTTCAATGTATGGCACAATAGGTTAGGCCATGTTTCCAAAGAGAAAATGCTACACATCAATGAAATTAGTTTCTCAAATTCTCATTTAACCGATTGTCAAATTTGACCTATGGCAAAACAACACCGAAAACCCTTTCCCAAACACTCAATTCAAACTATTAAACCCTTTGAACTTCTGCATATGGACCTATGGGGACCATATAGAGTACCTACCTTAGATGGCTCACAATTCTTCCTAACAGTTGTGGATGACTTCTCCAGAGCCACATGGACTTTTCAGCTCAAACATAAATCCAGTACACAGCCCACTATAACCTAATTCATCACAACCATTGAGAAACAATATGAGACTAAGGTCTTAAAAATACAGACAGACAATGGAAGGGAATTTTTAAATAGTGAATGCAGCAAATATTTCACAGATATGGGGATCACACACCAAAAGAGCTGCCCATCTACCCCACAACAAAATGGGGTAGTAGAAATAAAACACAAACACCTACTCCAAATCACAAGAGCCTTGCTATTCACTGCCTACCTACCTAAACACTATTGGGGAGAAGCACTCCTCACTGCCACTTACCTCCTAAACCGCCTCCCAACTAAGGCCTTACAGTGGAAGACCCCCTATGAAAGGTTGCATAACCAGAAGCCCACCTATGAACACCTAAAAACTTTCGGATGCCTATGCTTTGCTCTCAATAAAATCCCTCACAAAACCAAACTCGATCCTCGAGCATCCAAATGTCTCTTCCTTGGATACATGCCCGACTACAAAGCCTATAGGGTCATGGATTTGGAAACCCAAATCATCTTCTCCTCCAGAGATGTGACCTTCCACGAAAATACTTTTCCTTTGGCCAACCTACAACCTACCACCCAACAGACCCCACTTCCATTATTTCCTCACAACCCCACTGATGTTCACATAGACAACTTCAATGACATTCCAAGACCACCAGACCCACAACCTACCCTAAATCCACACACAACAGCAACAACATCACCACAGCACTACACTGCTATTGATCAAGACAACAACACACAAGCCAATATCAGAAGAAGCCACAGACCACGCAACACACCCAAATACCTTGAGGATTATGTCCACCACGCTTCAGCTCATCCTTCCACTTCTCTCCCTGCTTCAGCTGACATCACTTTGCCCATCTGTGGACCTGCAGAAGTACATGATCACCAGACATCAAATCTCCAGCTCGTACACTCACCGACCCACAAAGAATTCATAGGTAATGTGTGTTCCATTTTTAAACCTTTAACTTATGAGACAGCAAGCAAATCAGCAGCATGGGTTCAATCTATGCAAGACCAACTCACTGCCCTAGAAGCAAATCAGACATGGGAGTTATCAACTCTACCTAAAGGGAAGCAGGCCATAGCCTCCAAGTGGGTTTACAAAGTGAAGCACAACCCTGCTGGCACAATGGATAAATTGAAATCAAGGCTAGTAGCAAAGGGGTTTAATCAACGAGAAGGTGTGGATTACTCGGAGGTTTTCTCCCATGTGGCTCGAATAGTAACTATCAGAACATTTTTAGCTGTGGCTACAATTAGGAAATGGCCCATCATTCAATGTGATATCAATGACGCTTACCTACATGGCACCCTAGATGAAGAAATCTACATGTTACCACCTCGAGGCTACATGAAAGCTAAAGCAGGGGAGGTCTGCAAATTGTTAAAATCCCTCTATGGCCTCAAACAGGCAGGGCGACAATGGCATAAAGAATTAACTACTAAACTCAAAGGGTTGGGATTTGACAAGACTGAAGCAGATCACTGCTTATACACTAAGGGCCAGGGCACTGATTTCGTTGCCATTATCATTTACGTAGACGATCTCCTTATCACTGGAGCAAGAGAGGACCTTCTCAATCTTACCAGAGACGCCTTGCATAAAGAATTTCCAATCAAAGACCTGGGGTATGCTAAATACTTCCTAGGAGTAGAAATTGCGAGGTCAGACAATGGAACCGTACTCAGCCAACCGAAATATATACGGGACATATTGCAAAAGACTAATCTACTTGACAGCAAACCTTGCGTTACACCTATAGTCCCAGGTCAGAAGCTTACCACAGACGAAGGGGACCTGCTCCCCGATCCGGCGTTATACAGGCGCATTGTCGGTCGCCTCCAATATTTAAGCTTCACCCGACCAGACCTCACCTATGTCACACAATAGCTTAGTCAGTTCATGCAGTCACCACGGACGCCCCACTGGGACGCTGTCACGCACGTCCTTAGGTACCTCAAAGGGATACAGACCCACGGCATATTTTACGCCTCCGATACAGATCTGAGACTTACCGCTTACTCCGACGCCGATTGGGCCAGCTGTCCGTTCAGTCGCCGGTCCTTGACTGGTTTTTGCGTTTTCCTCGGTGGGTCTCCCATCTCCTGGAAAACAAAAAAGCAAACAACGGTCAGCCGTTCCTCAGCCAAAGCCGAATACCGCAGCTTAGCCTCCACCACGTGTGAACTCAAATGGATCGACCACTTGTTACGGTGTTTTCAGGTGGAGAGACTCGAAGCCATACCTCTACACTGCGATAACCAAGCCGCGATCTACATCTCTCGGAATCCCGTCTTCCACGAATGAACGAAACATTTGGAGATCGACCTCCACCTTGTGCGGGACGCAGTCAATTCAGGCTTCTTAGATCTCCACCATGTGCGTAGCCGTCAACAACTCGCCGACCTCTTCACGAAGCCTCTCACCGCACGAATGTTTGATGCCCTAAAATTCAAGTGCGGGTCCGTCAGTATTTCCGAAACTCCGACTTGAGGAGGGGGTGTTAAAGTGGGCTGACCCACGAAGCCCATTCACCTCCTTTTATTTCCTTCCAGCAGGATCGGTATTCACCACCTTGTATTTCATTCCACTCAGCAAACTAAGACAGCTTGCAGGGGGACACAATGTCAGAGGGCACTCACGATTATTCCCTGCCTTCCACCCCAGCGTACATAGCACCATGGCTCTCCTTTGCAGTAGCGGCGCCCTTCAGTACAGCTCCACACCCAATAGCATTCTTCTAATTCTTAGTATAAATACCCTTCTCCTGTATCACATATACAAGAAATAATAACAAGACACATTTCTTCATTGTGATTTTTCAGAGTCTCACACGTCTATGGTTTGAGATGTCAAATATGAGAATCCCAAATATAGAGTCTCCAATTATTGAATGGACGGTTAGAGAGTCGAGCAGCAGCCCTACGTGAGCAAGATTTGCTAAAATTTCTGCATTTTATTTGAAAATTCTCTGTGATTGTTAGTAGGTAATTACAGCTCTTAAATGAAATTAAGGCTCTCTACTTGATCTCTTTCATTGGACTGTCAACAATACTCGGATGGGGTTATACTCTTGCTACTTGCTAGTTTATGCTTTTAGAGTTCGTATCTTTATGTAGGGCCCGTGGAGTTATCTTGTGAGGAAATGAGGACAAAATTTAGAAGAAAGATGGCATCGAGTAATTGTGTAGTCTAGACAGGCCACACCAATCAAGCGTGTCGTACGTTGATGTGTCGTCCGGCTAAGTATGACACCACAGAAGCCCGAACCTTTCAAAATGCACTTAAATTGTCTACAGTGGTCTCGAATAGAACCAGATACTATTTGAGAATAATAACTGGCGAGGGTAGAGAGAAGAAGAGGAGCCCCATCGCAACCAGATATTTACGTTTACGTCTTTCTTCTTAAATGTCTTAGTTTTTTTACAATAACTCTTTCTATAATTTGAGTCAAATAATTTTATAATAGATTGGATGTTAGGATTTTATCAATAGAAGGAGAGTGGTAGCTACAAGAGGACAGGCTTAACCTCAACTTTGCCATTGACCTGGAAACGTTCAAAATCATTGACATAAAGTGTAGACTTTGTTGCCATGCATGGTCCTACGCTCTTTTCAGAAGTTGCTTGGAAGTTGGCCACTTGACCCGAAATATAGACGATTAACCTTCAAATTTTCTAATTTGTGTAAGATTTCAACATTATATATCGGAACTCAACTAATCTGGAAAAGGCAACAGTTAGCATTATGAATGGTGCGAAAACACTTGTTTTGGTTACAGAAATATGGATCTACTTTGTTCTGCTCTCAGCTACTTTTGGCAGCTCAACTATGGCCAAAATGAGCAACATGGAAAAACCAGGTAAACTTTACATAAATCCTGCGGGGCTTAATTACAACCTGTCAGGGATTTATATCTTGTAGATATAGTGAACCAAATCTCCAGCTACGAGCTTAAAACTGTTGGCATTCTATTTAGTGAACTAATTTTACTCGAGTAAAATGGCATATCTATGTAGTTGGATGAGGAGGCAATGGTGGGACTTCACTATCACTTTCAACCACATCCCATAAATCAAAAGATTGGAGATATGTTTGTATTTTGACAGCCCATAATTGATAATTTTCTCTATTAAAAATAGGAGGTGAGGCTAAAGGAAAAGTATTTTAGGCCATTTTTTTAAAGAACTCACTTGTTTTCTCTCCACTCCAGGTCTTGTTTAAAGCCCCATGACTAATAAAGGCTGTGATACCAATTTGAAGGAAATAAACGTAACACAAATGCATGAAACACAAATAGTTTAGATTTTTTCCACACAAAAACAAAACACAGTACAATGATTTATATAATTCTAAAGCAGAAAGATAGGAAATAATGACCACTAACTGACCCCACTACTTACACTAACTGACCCACTACTTACACTAACTGACCCACTACTTAATTTAATAATGACTAAGTCAATAATGTGGACTAAAAAGGCGTTGGCCATAACAACACGATTTTTGAATCAATCTAACATATTTTTATAAAAGTATAGTTATCAACATTTATACTACAAATGAAAAATTGCAATAATGAATGGTTACTAAAATTTCCTGAACTGATCAGAATTGGATGGCTGGAAGCACACAGGCTTAAACTTGACTTTGCCATTGACCTGGAAACTTCCAAAAACGTTGTCATCGGAGTAGACTTCGCGCACGCGCATGCAAGTCTACACTCTTTTCAGAAGTTGCTTGGAAGTTGACTACTTGACCACAAATATAGACGATTATTATATCAAACTCAAGTAATCTGAAGAAGGCAACAGCTAGCATTATGAGTGGTGAGAAAACTCTTGTTTTGGTTACAGAAATATGGATATACTTTGTTCTGCTCTCAGCTACTTTTGGCAGCGCAAATATAGCCAAAATGAACAACATGGAAAATCCAGGTAAGCTTTACGTCTACTCGGAAATCCTGCAGGACTTAATTGCAACCTGTGAGGCTTTTTATCTAGTTAGCTAGAGTGAAAACAGGCTCCAGCTACGACTTAAAACTGTAGGCCTTCTATTTAGTGAACTAATTACATGTCTATATCATTGTCATAGCTACATTTCTTTAACAATATTGTCAGGTTTCATAAGCATAGACTGTGGAGTAGACGCAAATTATTTCGATGAGGAAACAGGAATCTATTTCAAGTCAGATTCAGAATTCGTGAGCAGTGGGAAAAATCAAAACGTACAAACAGGTTATGGTTATAATAATCCTTACTTTGGAAAACAATTACAGAGCTTAAGAAGCTTTGAGGAAGGAAAAAGGAATTGTTATACCCTGAAACCTGAGAAGGGAAGAGATAACAATTACTTAATTAGAGCTCAATTTCTGTATGGAAACTACGACGGCAAGAATCAACCCCCAATTTTCGATCTGCATCTTGGGGTTAACATTTGGGCCCAAGTTAGATTCCCGGATTCAACTCCGTGGATGTGGTATGAGATTTTTCACTTTTCTTCAAGTGATACCATTGACGTGTGTCTGATAAACACTGGCGGCGGAGTACCCTTCATTTCAGCACTGGAACTACGGCTAGTAAACAGTTCTAGCTACATAGGTCAGTCCTATTCGACGTGGGAAACTATTTGGAGACCTAACATTGGCTATAAAAATATAAGCGCAATCAGGTATGTTAATCAAAATTACAAATTCTTGGTATACGTGACAGATTTTGTTTGTTTTATGGAAAACGCTTAAAAGCATTAATCCAACTAATACACAGATATGATATGGACCGTTTATATAAGTGTCTCTTAAACGATAGAATATTTTAGGTACAAGGATGATCCTTACGATCGCCTGTGGTCGCGAAGGAATGCAACAAATAGATATGATCCCCGCGGTCATTTGTGGTTTCAATTCACTTGTACCGGTTCGAAATCAGTTGCTACGTCGATGCTGAATATTGACATGCAAGAGGACATTAATAACAATAAAGTGCCAGTAGAAGTGTTCAGAACTGCAGCTGTGCCAGGGAATAATCAGAGTTCGTTGAGTTGTAGCTACACCGATGATAGCCACCGGTATGATTTATACGTTAACTTGTACTTTTTTGAAATTGAGAAGATTTTGCCAGCACAACGAAGAAAGTTCACAATTACGATAAACGGAGACGATTACGGGGCTTTTACACTTGAGAACTCCAAACCCCTCACCGTTCGTTCCAACACATCACGAGGAGCGCTCAACTTTTCTATCAACCCAACACAGGATTCTACACTCCGACCAATCCTCAACGCCTTTGTGATTCTCCGAGAAGTTGACTTACCAAATCCACCCACAAACCAAGCGGATGGTATGTCACTATGTTTACAATTTTACATTTTTTTTAATTTACGGGATACTTTTTTTATTAGAAATAGTAAGCATGCATAAATATTAAAAATAAAGATAAGTGTGTTAAAATTACCTTTGATATAGAAATAATTGTAATTTATGTCTTTTCAAATTTAGAAATTAAATATATTTAATTATGTGAATATATTAATATGATAAGAGTTTTTGAATATTAAGAGTCTAAATATAATTTTTCTTATTTTATATAGAATCGAGTAATATTATAGATGTAGTGTTGTTATAATAAAAGTATATTTTATTTAAATTCTAGTTTTTCATTTTTGAAAATGTTTATTTCCTCTTTTTTATAATTAATAAAGTGATATCAAGATCTCTTGTATAGATCTTAGAATAAAGAAGTGAAGACACTATTGAATAAAAAGTTTCATTGAAAGTATTTCTTTAAGTTTAAGATGAGAAACTTGTAGAAAAGATTGCTTGTGATATTGTCCTTAGGATTCGAAAAGAAAAAAGATAACCTATTGAGAGAGTATGTCCTAACATAAAACTATACAGAAGGTTATGAAGATTAGAAAAATCTTTAAATGAAGTGAGATTGAGATGAAAACTTCTTTAAAAATATACAACAATATCAACAAGAATAGTTGAAATTTGAAATCATAGAAATTTATTAAAAAAAATAATAGATCTGCATTGATAATAGATTTAAACGAAAAAACAAATAAATAATAATCAACAAATATATTTCTAACAAAGTTCGATTAATTAGACATACCTAGACTAATTAGATATACCTAATTTCTCAGGAGATAAGAGCTAGTAATTTTATTGTATTGATCAATTAATCACTTATTTAAAGATTGCATAATCTTTTATAGATAAACTAAGCCTACACAAGTATAATTAATTATAAATTTTTTAGATAGTATACTTCTATATAACTTGTTACAATACTTCGCTTCAATATGCTTATAAGGGAACACGACATATAATATGGTCTTATTATTTTAGGTCGTGTTCAAGTTGATGAATTATGATAATAATGATGTTTGGTGCAATTATTGCAATAATTTAGAAAAAGTCAATTAAATCATGGTCATGTTAAGTTTAAAAAACTTAATTTAATTCATTTGTAATCTATCTAGATAATAATTAAGATAATGTAATTATTAGAATTAAAAATTTGAATTTGATTATATATTAGTAAAGTTAATTGAACTTCTTGTGCTATTAAGACAATAAACAGATATATATTATTATGACGTGTTTACTTACTCAAAAGAGTGACAAGAAGTGTGATATAATATACTCTCTCTTATGTATATATCTATAATTTATAAAGCAAAATACAAGTTGTTGCCAAACTTGCTGGTCTGTATTATTCTTCCTCTACTGTCAGCTTTATTCCAAACATATAGCCCGTTTTTCTTTTGACAGAACTGCAAATGCTACCATTAATAAATAGCTACTAGCATGCAAAATGAATTTTGGGATTCTAAACTATTTTATGTCCTTACGTGATACGATGTTATTGTTGATAGCTTGGAAAATTAAGTTCAAGAATTGTAAAGTTTCTTATGTTTTCATGTGCTCATTAGTAAAAGGTAGAATGACGTAATAAATTTTTTTCATCAAATTCTTCTTTTTCAATTTAATATCATCTCTCAATATTTTATTATAAAATAATATTTGTATTAAATTACCATGACTCTGAGTTAACTTAATATAATATTTATATAAAAAAGTATGCTTAAATATTTTAATAGCGTTTAATTTTAAATGCAGATTAAATTGACAATTCTTAATTATCATAATCAATCTTTCAAGAATTAGAGATCAATATAAATCGTTTCCTAAATATGAAATAGTTTCTCTTAATTTCAAATTTTATTAAGATTTTGAAATATTAAAATAAACAATAATTAACCTTACCAACTCATGCAATAACATAAACATTAAAATTTTAAGATCCAACATATGACGTCTCATTGATTATTTAACAAAAATACGTTATCTTATTGATTGTATACTAAACAATTTTTATAACACGGCTTACAATAATTAAAAGTTAGAAAATTAGCTCTATTTAATTTTCTTGTTATTATGTTATATCAAAATAACCACATTATCTAATTACAAGGAGTATCTTAACAATAATTCAATTTATTTTTAAAAAATAGTCCTAAATAAATTAAATTAATAAAGATATTGAATTTTTTAAAAAAATAACACTTTTTCTTTCTTATTGTTGAAACTACTTAACATGATTTTAAAAACTCAGTTATTATCTCTTATAAAGTTTAGGTTACTATGAATTTATAATAGTGAAATATCATTTTTTTTAATTCTTGTTTACATCTTTTATATTATGAGCTTCCACTTTATAAATTATAAATTATATAGCATAACGAATTTATTACTAAATCATATTATTTATATATTTTTTAATTTATTTATAAATTATATAGTCATGATAAGTTAAGTTTGAGAATTGTGAGGTTTCTTATGTTTTCATATGCAGTTGATGCTATGACGGACATAAAGCATATCTACGAGATTGATAGAATAGAATGGCAAGGAGATCCATGTTTGCCTCCAAAGTACATATGGACCGGTTTGAGTTGCAGCAATAACGATAACATTGCTGAACTTTCAAAAATAATTACTTTGTGAGTTTACATTGGTTTTGAACAAGTAATGTTTGATTGTAGATAAATGGAATATTATATTTTGCACCACACCAAGCAAGCATGTTAAAGTTTTGGGAATGCCTGTCTGACAAGCAGAGATATTTCAATTACTTATTCAGTTCAACTAAATCGTGATCAGGAACCTCAGTTCAAGTAACTTGAGAGGAGAGATAACTTCAGCGTTTTCAAATCTCCAAGCAATGCAGAACTTGTATGGACCAGCATCTTTTATTTTGCAACTCATAGTGTCAATTATGAATCCAAAAATTGATATATCAGTTCATTTTATCTAGGGACTTGTCATTCAATGAATTGAATGGGACAGTGCCTGAATTTTTGGGACAACTTCCAAATTTGACAGTGTTGTAAGTTGATAGGATTTTATTCTGCCATAAAAAGTTTTTCCTCAGATGTATAATTGATAATTATTTTTTGTTTGCATTTGATGCAGAAATTTAAGTGAGAATAAACTATCTGGTGTAATTCCTCACGTTCTTATTCAAAAGGCCAACATTGGTCTTCTTCAATTAAGGTTTGATACTTCTCTATATTTTTCATAGCTTCATATAATCTACAAGGTTGTATCAAATTTACATGTTCGTCAATTATATGTTACCCTAAAAGATGGATTGTGTTTTTTATGCTGCTCTGATTAAATACCAGCTTTGATGGTAATCCAAAACTATACCTGACTGCTCCCTGTGAGAAAACGAAGAAAAGCTTGATCCTTCCACTTGTTGCATCCATTGCTTCAAACCTGGTGTTTCTCGTTCTAGGCACCGTGATTATAGTATGGGTAATAAAAAGACAGAGAGGTAAATTGCTTTCTTTTGTTTTTTTAGATTTTTTGAGTAAACTACCGTCTTGTAAAAGCTGGGATAGCAAATCTTTGTCATTTTCTCTACAGTCACCAAATGCAGTAAGTGTTCATTACTAAAATCAAAGAATCATTCCCTTACATGCTCTGAGATTATTGGCATTACTAATAATTTCCGAGAAGTGATTGGAGAAGGAGGATTTGGAAAAGTTTATCTTGGCAACCTAAGTGATGGCAATCAAGTTGCAGTCAAGTTGTTGTCTGAATCATCCAAGCAAGGAGATAAAGAATTTTTGACAGAGGTTAGATATAATGAAAAGAAAAATAGTTTTCTTGAATTGTTGTCAAGCTTACATGGGAGACATGTGTATAAGTAATTTTTATTAACCATGACAATTCTTGAACATGTAGGTTGAATTCTTATTAGTTGTTCATCACAGAAGCTTGGTCCCTCTGCTGGGTTACTGTAACGAGGAGGGAATTATGGCGCTTGTGTATGATTATATGGAAAATGGGAGTTTACAACAACATTTGTCTGGTAATTAACCATAAACTAAGTAAATTTCAATCTTTTCTCATTGGCCAGCCTTCCATTTATATTGAACTGATTATCAAATTTAGTTTCCTCAAGAGAGAGAATACTACTTTATGTTTTGTAGGTTCAAGAGCAAATATTGTAAGTTGGGGAAAGAGACTTCAAATTGCAATAGATGCAGCACATGGTCTGTCATAAATAATTCTTCACAGATTTCATGTAATTTTGTTGGAAGTTTAGCTAATATCTCTAATTAAAGTTGCAGGGTTGGAGTATCTACACAATGGTTGCAAGCCACCAATTATCCATAGAGATTTTAAGTCTTCTAACATCTTATTAACTGGAGATCTGCGAGCCAAAATATCTGATTTCGGGCTGTCTAGAGCACTCAAAGACACCCATGTCAGGACTCAACTTGCTGGCACTTATGGGTATCTTGATCCATTGTAAGTGTAAATAGTTTGCTTCCATAAAAATAACCTGATTAAACAAAACCTAAGTGATTGTAACTTGTCATTTTTATCTGTATGAAGGTGCCACTCAGGAATTTTCAACAAAAAAACGGATACTTACAGTTTTGGGGTAGTTCTCCTTGAGTTAATAACTGGGCAACCAGCAGTAATACCAGTCGAAGATGACCGTTGTCACGTAATTCAATGGACTCATTCCTTGATAGAAAGAGGCGATATCAAGAGCATAGTTGATCCAAAGTTACAAGGTGAATTCAATCTCAATTCTGCCTGGAAAGCTGTGGAGATAGCGATGTCCTGCGTTGCACCAAATGCAGCACGAAGGCCAGATATGAGTTATGTACTCTCTGAGCTAAAAGAATCTTTGTCCATGGAGATGGAGATGGCCTCAGGAGATGATAAAAAGACAGCGAACTACTCAACAGCTTTGTTGAACGGACAAGATATGAGTCTTCCTCGTCCTAGGTAGTAATATAATTTCCAAAATGCTTTTGTGTAGAGTTTTCACGAGTAAAAGCTCCATTATGGAGCTTATTGGTGTGATTTTTGTTGTACCGATTGTAATGTTATGAATACCGTACCGAGTTTGGTACCGGATTGAGCTCTAGAACGGAACTGTACCGGTACCAGTCGGTACCGGGTACCGGGTACCGTTTCGGAAATTTTTTTAAATTATAAAATAGTCTCTAAAATTTTTAAAAATTGCAAAATAGTTTATATTGATATATTATACAGTTGTACTGTACACTTTACTAGTTTACTGTTTACATCAACCATATTTTTAAAAATCTTAATAATAAATAATAATGACAATTAATATGAAATAACAATAATTTTTAAATATTTTACATATAAATAAT
>JANIJH010568765.1:0-13439 GCA_024520975.1 Erythroxylum areolatum
TAAAAAATAAAAAAATATATAGCGGGTAACCCGCGGGTCTACCCATACCCGCTGGGCAGGGTATGGATTTTCAAAATTATTACCCGTTTCTATAAATTTACCCGCGAACCCGTACCCGTGAGACCTGTACCCGTGAGACCCGTACCCATACCCGGACCACCCGCCCGTTTGCCAGGTCTATTTGAAATAGGACTTCTAGATCTATAACTTTTATGAAGACTAAAAAGTGAGACTTTGCCATTTTGAGGGACAAAAATGCAAATTTTCAAAAGTGTATAGTCTTTGTCTGTTAAACGGACATACATATCCGCCTAACGAACATACACAGGGTTGGGGGCCATTTTAGACCCGAGAAGGTCTATTTAATGGACATGGGCGATGCTGGGGTCCTCACAGACCCAAGAAGGTCCATTTAATGGACCTAAAGTCTGTCTAACAAGCATAGGGATACCCAAACCCTTCCAAAGCCTCTCCAATGCTTCCTACATCCATTCTAACATTACTTTCACTCATAATCTTCCCAAATTCACTTCTCTTAATGCAAAAACACTCCTTAAACATTCAATTACCAAAATGATTTCATAAATCTCCCAAATCTCAACTCAAATGATTCATCACACACAACAAATTCTCATCTTTCACCATAGTTGTTATGATATACATCCTATGCAACATTACCAACTTATAATGCTCATGTCTCTCAACTCCGATATCCAAAATTTACATACTTTATACCATTCGAAAGCTAAGAGGATAAGCTTTCCATAAAACAACTTTGTCTAGTTCTACCTAGATTAATATAGTTTTCCCCCTTAATTCAGAACTTAATTCTTACCCCTATGAAAACTTGCAAATGCAATATAAAGACTTGGGAAATCATGAGCAAAACATAATGTATATATATTTCATTAACATCAAAAGATAAGAGTTTTACAACGCTTTAGTGGGCATTTCAAGCCACCTTACATTATAATCCAAAAATACAAACTTTACAAGAACAATAATTGCTCAAAATGTGACTAAAGCCTTGTTTTACATAATCTAGCTTCAAAAATAAAATATACAAATTGAAGTGATGCCTTGACTCTCATCTCGATCACTTGATATCTTGCTCATTGTCTAAAGATGGGAAAGAGCGAGGGGTGAGCTTAAAGCTTGTGGGTAACAGTTTTATAATCAGTAACAAACAAAAACCATTTGAAACCTTAATGATCATAGCAAATTCTCATTGAATCATAAAACACAAAATTCTCAACTTATCAGACTAGTTCACAACTCACATAAGTCATACACCCATCCAGCTTGCCAATACATTATAATCAATTAAGCACATCAGAATGGTTTGGGTGGTTACGTAATAGATCGTACTGACACATTCCCTATAAGGGCCTTATGTAGTCGTAAACAGAATGTACTATTGCAATCCTACTTAATGGTCTTGTGTAGCTGTGAACTTGGGGGAGTCTGTAAAGGAGCTCCATGCCACTAGTGGGCAGGCAGGAGAAGTCTTTAATAAAAATGCACTTGATAGACAAAACAGACCACCATAAAGCCACATAACATATAATTCATGACTTGAAAACAGATTGCCCAAATGGCACATTTCGAAAACTTGTTTTTTGTGAACACGAAATATTTCATATGCATTTCCATCAACATTTCATAACTCATCAACCAAATTCCCATACCAAGTATATAGCAATTCTCAAATCATTTAAAAGCAATAATTACAACAATTATGAAGCAATTTCAAATCATTCTCATATCAGTTCATAATTCTTTCACAAAATTCATATACAAAAACATATGACACATTCTCAAAGCATTTAAAGAACAATAAATGCACATTTTTAAGGTAGTTGGAAATCATTTAATTCCATTTATTTGAAAGAAATTTTAATGGCTTATTAACTCAATTATAAAAATATAACGCACCTTAAATTCCTTGCTTAAAGCTTTTCTCAAAATGCCTCTCCCCTTGCTCCTCTTGCATTCCTTGATTTCCTTTAACAATAGCCATAAAATTCCATTCAATAGAAATTTCAATTGAGAACCCATAAGACACATTCACTAAAATCGATTCTAAAATACTAAAACCCAAACATTTCTTAAGCTTCATGAACCAAAACTCTTCTAAAAATCTAAAGGACTAAAATTAAACTTACCTTGAATCTTCACCAAATAGTGAGATTGTTAGCTAAAATGGAAGCTCTTATCTTCCTCGACCTTTTTTCCTTCTTGAACAACCTCAAATTCCCTCTTGAAAGCCAAGCAAAGATGAAACTTAGCTTTTTCTTCTTTCTTTCCTGTCTCTCCTTCTTGAAAGCCAAGCAAAGATGAAACTTAGCCTTTTCTTCTTTCTTTCCTGTCTCTCCTTCTTATCTCTTCTCTTCGTTTCTTCTCTCCTTTTCTATCCTTAATCCATGTTTTTCTCCTTCTTAAACACAAGACAACACTTTATTCTTCCCACTTTACCGGTAATGAGCATCAATTGTCTACTTTGCCCCTTCCCTCATGCCTTATGATTTTAATGCTTAAGTGATCTTCCTAAAATGCCCTCATACATATATACTCTTACCACTTAATTCAACTAAACCATATTTTAAAATCCTACCAACATCAACGTAATAATTAACTCTAAATAAAAATATTTAATCTAGCAAGACCTCAAAATTATTTAAATCATGCCTAACTCTTTTCAAAAATCCAGACCTTTTCTGATTAGGTAATTGAAGGAATTTGATAATACTTCCTTCTAGAAAAATATTTCTCATTGTTTTAAGTTTCTAATAACACCAAAATTATTCAATTTGGTTCAAAAATCTAAAAGTTATATCCCAAACATTTTTTTACTATTCTTATGCTGAGACAATATTCTATGCTCAACTTCCATCCAGAAATTGACATTCTTAGAGACTAAATTAAAACTTGATTTCATCAAATAATTTGTAACCCTATGTCTCTAGTTTACTTTAAATTAAAAATCATCTCATTTGGATAACTAGAGAAAACGTTATGGCTAAAACACCGAAGCATACTTAGTGAACATGTTTCAACTACATTTTCCAGCTTATAACTTCTATCATTTCACATATAACCCATCTTGTACCTAAACCATCTTTCCTACTTCATTTCAAATTCAAGAATTCTCCTTTTTCTTTACACATGACTAATCATCAACAATTTCTTATTTAATGGTTCTAACTTCCAAGAAAAGTTCGGGGTCTAACAACTAAGTTAGTTTATTCTTCATGATATAGGAAACCTCCTTATTTAAGGTGACTGTTAACAATTCCTCGACAACCTTCTTCCTTCGCTCTTCTTCTTTCTTTTCCTCCTTCTCCTTCGCTTCTTAAATAAAAACCTTCTCTTTCTCTTCTTTCTCATTCTCCTCTTCAACCTACACCTCCTTTTTACTCCTCGAATTTATAGCATCCACTTATTTCATTAGATTTGACTTAAGATAAACACCTTACTGTTTATTGAAAACAAGTTTAGTGAGTTATATGCTGAGTTTTTTAAGTTGTGGATAAAGGCTTTAGTCCTATAAAAGTGATCCTTAATTGTAGTAATGAATTTTATCACGAGCCCCTTAAGACTTTGCTTCCCCTCTTGTTATTTTAATTATAGAAACAAAGAGCTCGATTGTTCCAATTAAAATTGGGATCATCTCTCTACTCTAAATATAACTATCTCTATAGAAAATATTTTAAGGCTAATCCCCACGAAATTTGGTTGTTTGTACAATTTTCACAATTTATAAGGTGCTTGAAATTCATAATTAGGGTGACCACTGTCGCAAATGTCACATGCATCACAAATATCGATTGATCTTCTAAATACATATTCTGAAGCCTCTGAATCCAAATGTCTAATCTTCCTATATGCAAAGTGACTGGTTAATCTCTCATACAATATTTTCATCCTCATCCTTCTATTTTATTTGGTAGTTATAGTTTTAAATACTTAAACCTTGAAATCTAGCCACAAACATAAGATCGAGAAGGAAAGCTCTAAAAATAAATAAATAAATATCAAAACAAATAAAAGCTCAATCCCACAAGGACTATAACTACTAATAATGACTGTCTTTTTATTATTTAATCAACTAAAAGAATGATTCAGATTAAAGAAAATGAATAAAATTAAAATTACAAATAAAAGTTAATCCATCAAGGTGATATATAAGAATAAACAATTAGTAGAGAGACTAGTTCTAGAAAAAGAATCCACCAATAACTTTAACATGCTTGAATTTATCTTAATTTAATGATTAACTCTAGTTACTTAGACCAATAGAAATTCCTAAGTTATAACTATATGTCTCTCAAGTAATAAAGTTCCTATCCTTAAGTAATTAACCAAAATTTCTTTCTAATCAAAGCAACTAAAGAACATATTAACTCACTTTGTGGATTCTCATGATATGTTTCAACATAACTTAGAAAGATCATGTATTTTTATCTCTACAACTCATATAACTCTCCTTATTCATGTTATAATCTATTCATACATATAATCAATGTATGAAATTTGACCTTGAATTAAAATGCCAACATATCTCAATTCAACATAATAAAAATATGAACAATTATAAAAAAATCTTATATTAAAATTAAAAATAATTTTCAAACATAATTCTAGGGTTTATGACATTTAAATCTACATTTTAATTTAGTTCATAATCAAACAAAGTAAGTCAAAAAAGAATAATAAAGAAAATAAGATCAAGGGATGAATTCTCATGGCTCTTGAATCATGATGTTCTTGATTGATCTTAATGTAATCTTACTTTTCTCTAAAATTGTTTGTCTGTGATATGCTCTTAAGTCTTCACTCCTTGTGACTGATTTTCATTCTTCCAAATGTCTCTCACCCTTTTTTCTTCTCCTCTTTCATCTTTTGATCATGAAATGCTAAAAAATTAAATCAAAGAAGAGTCAAAATGGGATCTTTAGGTCCTTATGTTGTTTTTCACCCTTATCATCTTCTTTTTCAAAATAATTATTGTCAATACAAGTTTAGCACAACCTTGAGCTAGTCTCATATTAATTTTATCGAAAAACAAGAAGAAACAAAATGAACCAGTACAAATAAAAGATGGATATAGGTCCCTATTGGTCCTTTATTCATAAACATAGGTCTCTGTTGCCTCTATGTTTAGCAATATGGGTTTTTGTTGCTTCTTTATTTTGAGTTCTTCCTTTAAAATCATGCCAAAGTTTTTTCAACTCAATTCAAACTTAGAAAATTCTTTCTTTCTTCACTAGAAAGCTAAATAAGGCCTGTAAATAAGATATAAGCTAAATAAACTACTAAGTCATATAAAAATCCTTAGAATATAAGATAAATATTATAAAAATTATGTTAAAAATATTGTATAATTAGCATGTATCACCAAGCTTCAATTGATGTTTAATGATGTAGTTTTGTTGTTAGGCTTCAACTAAGAATATAGGTTATTGTGTGAACCACTTTGGCATAAAAAAATGATGGAGTTCAGCTTACATCAGCACCTTTTTTCAATCATTCGTATAATCTTTTATAAGGAATTAGAGGCCTAAGGACTAGGGTAAATACCAAATGTATGAAGGTAGCTTTGCAAGGATTAATCAAAGACTTATAAAAAAAAGGTCATTCAAGATGAATTAGATGCATTGCTAAAATAGGTCACTTTTCTACTTAGTATGGAATATAGGATATGTTAAACACATGACGAATAAGGATTGGAAAAAAATTAGAGAATAAAAAACATAATGTAATCGATATCTATGTTACATTGGTGTTGAGCACCAATCTTATGTTAGATTTAGGATGCTTAAGAAACATAATAAAATTAATGCTAGTGTGCTCCTTCTATCAATGTTAAACTCATTGTCAATTTACACTTGTACAATTTCGAAAACTAACTAGTTTCAATATGGATGTTAGATCAGCACCAAACTTGTAAATTAATTATTTACTTTTAAAAGGATTTTACTTTTCAAAGTCATTTAGTTGTTTTTAATCAAATTATGATAAAATGGGGATATTCTTTTCCTTTTAAGACTCTAGTTTTTTAAGGATTTTATATTTATTTAAGGTTTTCTTATTGATGCATTTTTTAGAAATAATTATTAAGAATGTAATTTGAGAGTTTTTTTCATTTTGTTAGAATTTTCTTTTAGTTCTTTGACAAAAACATACTATGATCTTATAAAGACAACTTATGAAGATCAAAATCCTCATAACTTTGGTTCTAATAAGCTAGTTTGATGAGGTTTGAGTTTTTCTTAGTTAATTTGAAGATGTACCTATAGTATTAACTCATTATTATGTGTTGGAGCTTTGTTTCTTGGTATTTGTTAACTATTTGTTTTTCTTTCTTCATATTCGTGATTGTGTCATCCATCATTAATTTTACCCAATTCTTTTTATTTGCCATTCTTTTCAATTTAGAATTCACCTTTTGTATTCTTCAATTAAGCCATTCCTATTCTTTTTCTCTTGTATTTTTAAGTTAGTGTACACATATATATATAAGGAAATAAAAGAAAAAAAAGAAAAAATTTGTAATCAAAAAGTGTGAAGATAATATAGAAATCAATCTTAAGATGTTTATAAAGGTTATCTATGACCAATTTAAGGTTTTGAACATAAGGTTAGATTTATTAAAGACCCTATATAGATCTAAATCTTTAGAAAACATGCATTTGAGAAGGAGGTAGAGGAGCATTTCTATTATGATGAGAGTAATTCTAGGAAAGGCAAGAGAGTTTTTTCACAATGAGATGGTAATTTGGATAGTATTAAGATGAAAAGACCTACCTTGCAATGGAAGAATGACATCAAACTATACTTGGTGTAGGAAGAAAGTTAAAATATATGTTTATTATAATGTGTGTTTAATTTTCATAATTACTTCGAGGAAAAGAAGGTTAAACTAATAGTAGTTAAGTTTGCAAACTATGTAATGTTTGGTGGGATCAATTTATCTCGATATGCATATAAATGGTGAGAGACCTATTCATTCAAAGATGAAGGTAGTTATGTGTAAGAGGTTTATACCTAGCCATTATTATAAGGGCTTATGTAGAAAGTTGCAAGAGTTGATGAAAGGTTTCATGAGCATAAAGGATTATAGCAAGAATATATAGATAGTCATGATTAAGGCTAATGAAAAGGAGGATCTTGAGGCTACTATGGCAATATTCATTGGTATATTGAATAAAGAGATAGCTGATGTGGTGGAATTGCAACATTATGTAGAGATACAGAATTTGTTGTATGTAGTTATCAACATGAAAAGGCGATTGAAGCATAAAGGTGTTTCCAAATATGATTCAATATCTTGATACCTTACCAAACTCAATTCAAAATTTAGTTCTGATATGGTACAATACCAATATCGGTCAATATTGAGTATTGTTTTAAGTAATTTTTTAAAATTATAAAATAGTCTTTGGATTTTATAAAATTGCAAAATGTTCCCTCAATATACTATACTATATCATTTTTAAGTTTACATTAACCTTGTCTCAAAATATTATAATAATATATATTTGAATTATCATTTTTCTCATTATTTATATTAATATTAGTTTTCACATATTTTACATATAAACAATAACCACAATTAATATAAGAAAAATATTGCTACATTTTCATACATATATAAAACTAAGAATAATATAACATACATAAAAACATTACAATTTAGATTATATAGTAAAGAACAATTACATCAAAACATCACAGTAAGAATAATATAGGTCCATAAGTATTACAAAAAAAGTTTTTTCAAGGAACATAATAAAGTCAAAATAAAACCGGAAACACAATACTTATAATTAAAAGTTTATATTTGTATTTCATATATGGAATTTTTCATATACATCAAATACAAATGAGATTAAAATAAAAGGGAAAAAAAACTTGGAACTTCATTCAATGGCATATCTGCTCAAATTGCATTAGCTATAATTTTCATTTAGTCAAAAATCCATATTGATGAGAGGATTCTCATCATCACTATCATTCAAATTCATTGCATTAAATAGCATGTCAATACTTTTTTATTCAATATTATCTTCGAAAACACTGTCATTTACGAAACATGGTTTCTTAGAAACTTAAATTGCTAAAAAATCGATATGTCAATGTAAACTAGATCTATATAACTATTTATTCTATTAAGCGTCCTAGTAAACAAATAAAAATTAATTAATAAAAATTACAAAAAAAATATATTCAATTTAATAATGATAATAACATAGGTTTCTCGAAAATTTAAGTTGCATCAAATAAAGACCAAATCATTCAATTGTTTGTGTTCCAATCTATTTCTTTTTCTTTTTCATGGAATAAATGAATTTAAAAGTACTTCAATTCCTTTCCTACCCAGTTATACTGATATATTGACTCATAATTAGAATTAAAGACCTTTGTAATTCGAAAATACCACTTCTGAATTTGTCCCACCAATCAATTGTAAGACAATAAAAGTAACATTATAAATAAAACAAAGTGATGATTAATGTAAAACAAAAGCAAAGAAACATAAAAATGGATTAAGTTTGTCTCTTTTATAAATTGCAATAGAGAATTTAAAATCACCATATGCATCATTATATGGCTCAATTTGTAAGCTAAGAAGATCTTCCATCATCTTATGTGAAACGATTATTATGATAGTTAATATCATTCTCCTATTAACTCCAACTTTCTTCGTAAAACCTTATATAAAATACACAATAAGATTTGAAAATGCCCTAATAGCGAACAATAAAGAGTAAAGTGGTCTTTCTTATCTTTCAATTAACCTTGATTACTTCTTCTGTCTTTTCTATGGCATCATAAAAATAAACCGTTATTGTCTTTCATCATTATCAGCCAGACAAATTGCTCTCACCAAAGGCTAATAAATTTTGATGACAAACTAAAATTGGGACCAAAATTCATGATTTTTAGGTATAATTCTTGAAACCTCCATTCCAACTTTAGACCCAATGTACTAAGATACAACCCCATTGTTACTTAAAATCATTTATCTTAGCTCCATCTTTATTAGAAAAGAAACACTAAAGTAATAAGAAATTAGTTGTAAATCTTATAATAGCATAATGACATGAATTTTTACCACACTTTCTCATAAATTTTAGACCCTATGTATGATTATAAATGAAATATAGTCAATTTTCTTGCTTTTTGCATAGTTTCATTAATGATAAGAAAGTATCTAGAATCTCTTATATTTTCCAACATCAGGTCAATGCAATTTATATTTTCTAACATCAGGTCAATGCAATGTGCAACACAATGAGTTTAATAAAAGGAATTATAATTACTTTAAAACCTTTTCTTAGTTGCTTACTTGCTTTATAAGATCAGTAATTAATTGTATAATATTTTAAAACCTAACATCATTCACAATTTCATCAAAATATCTCAATCGAAGTATCAACATTTCTTATAAGATCAGTTGCATCAACGGACTTTAAAAACATCATCCCTTTAATATAATAAACTAAAATTTTGATAATATGTTTATATCTTCTATTTATCCAACCATTACATATGATTGAACACCCATAAATTGTCCAAGTCATTCTTTTTTCATCTAAATTACTTTTTATTTCACAAATAGAGCGACTCAAAAGATTATCTCTGTAGCCATTAATTGAAGGAGCTTTATATCTTAGACTGTAAGAGACAATAGCATCCACTATAGGCTAGTAATAATAAGATTGAAAACTATTAAATTATACACCTACATCATACCACTATTTAGCATTGTCATGTCCTTATTAAGATCTGCTTCTTTAGATTGTAAGGCAATATGAAATCAAGGTGGAGCTTTAGGAGTTGTTTATGAAATAAAAAAGGTAAACAAGTATCTTCTTCTCTTCTTCACATCATTCACAATAATCCTTTCTTATTGGGTAGAAATACCACCTTCAACATTGTTAGTATCATCCTAACCTCCAAAAAAGGATTTCCACTACCAATTTAATATCTTAGTCATTGATTTCCATCTTTCTTATTCTGATACTCTTCAAGGAAAGTTTTCATCTACCATTTCATGTTATAGCTAACTTTCATACAAAGATCCACATCACTTGTGATCCTAGTTAAAAGCTTCTTTACTCTAATGATTTCCACACCTTTCAAAAGTTTATTGAAATATAAACAAATAATAGGGTTCTTCATAATAGGAACTAATCTAACATGAGCTTAAAATGGATCATCGAATGATCAAGAGTACTTAAACTTTCCTCTATTTATGTGTAAAAATAAATAAAGACATAAGTCAATATTAAATTAATAACTTTATATCAAAAATAAAGTTTTTATATTTGAAAGTAAATTTACTAAAAATATATTAACCATAATTAATATATAAACAAATATTGACACTTTCACAACATTAACTTAAAAGTTAAAAATGCTTACTAACAAATTAGAAATACATGACAACTAGAATACACAACATGTGACTTATTAGACAACCTAGATGAAAATTTAAAACGCAATTCATTTCTCTGGATCATATTATAGATTGGTGGTTTTAGTAACAATTTTAATAATTTTCTTTATTGTTACTATTCAAAGATGCATATCATTATGAGGAAGGCGCTATACATTATAATTGTTCAATTTGTTTTTAGATACTATTAGACAATACCTAATATTCCTTAACTATACATTTAAAACTTATATATGAAAATGTATAATGTGAAAAATGGAAGTATTTATAGATATGGATAAGCATATTTATAGATGCAGCGATTTTATCACACTTCAGCAGAGTTCCCATGTTAATATTAGCATTAAGAAAATGTTCACGTAATAAAATTTTTAAGATACAGACTTTATAGAACCAAAAAAAAAGCTCAAATCTCTTAATATTATTCATAAAAATAAAAACAATCCTTTTTAGATTCTCTAAGTCTAAAGCCCAAAAACCAAGTTAGAGAAATAAAAAAAATAGAATCTATTTTCTCATCCACATTTCACTTGAACAAACTTATTTTTACAGCATTAAAGAATGAAGATGCCAACGGTCGTTTCTTTTTCCTTTCTTTCTCTTAAATTTATTTAAGTAGTTAAGAATAAAAAAGCCTTTAATAGATATTAGACCTTATAACATGGCCACTTACTCAACAAATAATGTAACTGATAAGGTGGATTTTATCTTCCAAAAATAATGCTCATATTTTTATAAAAGAGTTGGAGTTACTATAACTAGGAGCCACGTGGCAATAGCAATAAGCTGTATAGTAACAATAAGAGCTACTTGGTGATAGGGACACCGATGAGGAAGTCACTGGATGGCGAGACAGTAAGAGTTAAGAGGTTGGGACTTGAGAGAGGCAACCGTATGGAGAAAGTCAAAAAGGAGGGTAAGGTTAAAGTTAAGAAATTTTAATTCTCTTTTCAATTTAGTCTAAATTTTAAAAAATTTATAGTTTTAACTAGTACTCAATTAGTGTTATTTTCAACAATTATCAGTTCGTACCATGATCTAGTATAGTACTAGTAATATTAGAACCATTTTTAATAAGTAAAACATATACTCACTAGTATGATATAAAACTTGATAAGTGCAAAATGCATCGTGTTTTAGGGCATAGTTTGATATATGTTTAGTTGCTAATTCATTCATTTAGTATAAAATTGTGTTAATTTATTAATTTATTTATGTTTTAAGCATTTTATGGGTTAATATAAGTATTTGAGCTTAAATATTATGTTTCTAAGGTACCTTGATGTGTTATTAGTGTTTTAGGGTCAATATCGAAGAACGGAGAAGTTTCAGAGACATTCGAGCTGATAGGCCATGATAGTGATAAAAGAACCAGAGTTGGCCCACGATCATGGCCTACATGCCACGATCATGATAGAAGCCCAAGAAATGGCCCACGATCATGGCTTATGTCGGGCAGACATGCAAACACTCAATAACGTCAAGTTTTGAGGCAATTTTGGACCTTTCGAACCTTAGAAAAACCTAGGGTTACCTAAGACACAATAGGATACTTAAAGAACAAGAAAAGAGGCAGAGAGGAGCTTTTGCATCAGCCACCTTGAGAAACTCTAGAGAGAAATTATCAAGAGATAAAAGAAGAGAAGAAGGAAGAGAGAAGAGGAGAAGAAGCTGAATCGACATACTTCCTGGATTAGGACGTTTCTGGACGTCGCTGCCTCCCATCA
This sequence comes from Erythroxylum areolatum, assembly GCA_024520975.1. Lineage (NCBI taxonomy): Eukaryota > Viridiplantae > Streptophyta > Magnoliopsida > Malpighiales > Erythroxylaceae > Erythroxylum > Erythroxylum areolatum. The sequence continues at coordinate 12,193 of JANIJH010568765.1, forward strand.
TCCATTTAGATTGTATTTCCTATTTATTTTCAGTTTTATTATTATATAGAATTTGATTGAACAGTGATGATAGGATCTAGAATTTCGAGGATGTTCTAAACTCACCTTCGGAATTTTATTCTTAAATTAATAAAAATTTGATTGTTTATGTGTTTATTGGATTTGTTATGGTTTGATTCAGTGATTGCATAATTCAATAATAAACTGGGAGGGTGAATCAAATGAAAAATGAGTAAATTGGGCTAACAAAAGTTAGGTGATTTAATAGAAATAAGAAATTAATCAGATCAAGAAATTGTGTGAAGAGAGATCTTACATAGATTCCTGATAGTTTATTAGAGAATTTTAGAACTAATTAGGGTTTTAGATAAGTTGTGAATGGAGAGATGGAAACCTCCATAATCTGATTAGGGCGTATGATTTGGGGTTAATGGTTATAACTCGAAAGAGAGTAATCAACCCTAGGATAGTCTAGAACCAATAATCCAACAATTCATAATCAGTTAGGTTAGCGTTAAGGATAGGTAAAATTTCCTTTCTCTCAATTGGTAATTTCTTTCGGTCAATTCTTAGGTGTGTTGCAATTGCTTAGTAATTAGTATTTTCGTATTTGATTCTTAATTTGATTGAATGAATTAAATTCTTGTATTAGTTTCGTTCCATCTTAAATTTATGTTATTTATTTCTGGCCTCAGATTTTAGGATTAGATTAGTTCCCTCCTCGTGGGATTGACACCTTTGGTACTAAGCTAATGAACCGTGCACTTGTGGATAATCGAAGTTAATAATTAAAACTTACACACAACTAACCACTAATCAAGTTTTTGGTGCCATTATCCGGGAGGTGATTAGTTTAAGATGTTTTAATTAGTTTTTATTTTATGTTCTTTCTTTGTATTTATGAATCCAAGCTCTTATATGAACACAAGAGTCATGAGAAGTTCGATTCGTGCTGCTGAAACCTTAAAGCTAGATATCACTCGATTAAAATGAGCAATTAGGAAAGCTCAGCATGAAGAAGAAGAAGAAGAAATCACAAAAGCAACAATGGCCAAGGAATTTTAGCTAGACTTGGATCACGAAGTTAACCAAGGACACCAACAAAGAACCCTTATAGATTTCATGAGACCAAGGTTCAACGCGGCTAATTAAGGAGTAGCTAGGCCACCCGTGTAACATCCCAACCTCAATTGGAAGGGTAGAACAGTAAATTGGTATAGGATGTGTTAGATTGGGACTTCATAGGA
>JANIJH010568844.1:0-13434 GCA_024520975.1 Erythroxylum areolatum
ATGTTTGCATATTTTCAAGATGTATTTTTGGAAGACAAGGCTTTAGTTTCATTTCGAGATTGTTTAGTTCAAGTGTATTTTTGTACTTTTGACACTTGAACTCAAAATATGTAATTGGGTTTGAAATGTTATTAAAGCTTTGTAAAACTCATCTTTTGGATATTAATGAGATATGGATGTTTTTGTTCTAAATCTTTCGCGTCGAATCATTTAGAAGTTTGCTTGAGTTTATTTTGATGAGTTTTGGGATGGGTTGATTTAATAAAATGAGAGAAAGCTTCAGGTTTATTCACGGTGGGCAGAAGGAGGCGGTCGCCGCGACGAGGTGGGATGCTCGCAGCGGCGAGGCCGCATGAAGGGCTCACCGCTCGTCGTGGCGAGGGCTAAATTGCTTGCCGCGGCGATGCCCCTTGTGCATCCGAGGGATCTTTCCTACTTCTTTTACATTATATGTTTCACCTCACGCACCAAGCACCGCGCTTTCATATCCGATGTTGGGCTCCGAAAACGGGGTCTAACATAATCAATATTAGATTGTACAATGAGAGTTAATAGTTTAATAGACCCATAATTATCAAATTAATAATCATTCGAAGAGAGATCATGTTTAAGAAATTGATTATCCAATGGATAGATTAAAATCTAATTGAATTAGTTAAGGAAAGTTTTATGAATCTAGAGGTTGCAAATCTGGAATTTTTGAATTCAACTAGGGTTAATTGATTAGATCTTGAGAGAGAGCAGTCAATATCTTAGGAAATCTAGGATCAAACACATAATTGAATCATCAAGATTAAAGGAATCAAAATGAAGAAAGAATATGTCCTAAATGTTCCATCTTGATCAAAACACTAAATTTTATTGGCAGCTCATTGTTTAATTAGTTATTTGCTTTGTTTTATTTATTGTTTTAATTTCTATTATTTAAATTAAATTCAAATCAATTTTTGAATACCTTAGACAAAGTTAGGTTTAAATTGTTAACTCTTGCATAATACTCGTGGGAATGATAACCTTTTATACTGCAAGTATATATGCTACAAGATAAGATCTGTATACCTGTAGTGTATTGAGAGTTTTATTATTAGATATGAAACTTACTCAACAGTAGGTTTTCCAAAAATTACGTTGAACACCATATACCTCACTTATGAAAATTATCCATCATTGTAACTTATCTTAGCTACATTCCTCCTTTTAAAAGAGACATTATCTTTCCATTGGCCAATGCCTATCCTCCATCAAAACTATTTAATAAGTATGTGTGGGTTTGAGTTGGTTAAATGATATCTCTAGGGCTAGGTTTGCATTATAAAAATAGATCCATTATTCATCATCCACCAAAACTATCTTATTTTTTAAATTTGAAATGGTGAATGAAATGATCATGGCATCATTACTTGGATTATACAACAATATAATAATAATTTCAAAAGAGATCTTTTCAACCATTTACTTCTTCATCACAAGCTTATTCGTTATATTCTCTTCGATAGGATGGCCATTCAAGAACTTTTTGATATATGAAATGTTCATCTTTATGTATCTACAAAATATTATGTTTATGATTTTAACCTCACGTGACTCAAGTGGTGGTTGCCTATATCGCCTATCTACTAAATGTGACCTCACACTTATGTTCTTTCTCTCACATTATTCCATAGGTATATGAATCAAGAAATATTTTAATTGTATCCTTTGAAACAAGCTACCTAAACCTCTTTTTAAGTCTCTATAATCTTTCATGTTATGCATATAATCATCATTAAAATGACAATTTTTTTCATTCTTATTTCTAGGCCCTTACAAAGGGGGTTTGAGAGTGTTGATGAGATCCATCTCTCAGACACAATTTAGTACGTTGCTTAGTGATGTGTTTATATAAGTTAAGTTTCTGTTTCCTTTTCTTTGACTGTACTTGATAGCCTGTCGCTAACTATGAAATAATAAATTCCTATCTACCAAACTATGTAGTAAATGGTCAGCTAAGGTCGAACCACAGAGAGCTGAGATGCAAATGCCATTTCAAATGTTGTAACAAAAGAAAATAATACACCCTGAAATAATGAAGTCGAGATAGCTAATACGTAATAGACGTAACCAAGAAAGACAAACACAAAGCAAATTTAGAGAAGCCTAATAACAATGGTAAAGAAGTGGGCTGGAGATATCTTTAGGATTCTAGGATGTCATTGATCCTTGAATCTAAATGAAAGGTACTCTCATCATGGTGTTAACCTATGGACTTGATTAAGCTCTCGAACCCTCAATTTCTCTTAAATAGACAAAACTAATTTGCTCTAGAGATGTCCCTATCTCCCTTATAACCTAAAATAGGCTCTCTAAGTTTAATAGAAAAGATGCATCAGGTACTAAGAAACAACTAACTTAGGCCAACAATTCATAAGCTCGAAAGATGTAACTTAAAGAAATGGGATCCTAGATTAGTTAATTAAGTATCCTAACAAATTCAACTAGCTTATTGCTACTTTTGGGAATCACTATGGACTATAACATATCACACACTCATCCCTGGAGTTCAAATTAGAATATTACCTAAAGGGTGATCAAGCCTATAAGCAATTCCTAATTCATGACATTTATCCTAAATCCCAAACCAACCTAGACCTACAAGTACTAATTCAAGACAAGTTGAACTCCATTCTCACAATTTCCATCCCTTCATCCTTATAATATCTCCAAACCCCTAAGTAATATAGCCGCATATGTTCATATCAAGCACAATTGATATTAAATAAACAAAACCCATTACATAATCATTGAAGATTCAAATACCTAATAAATTCATATCTACGCATAAATAAACTCAAACATCCAAGATCAAAACTAGAAAGTTGCAGAAATAAACATCCATTGATATATCACAAAGGTTCATTATAAAATTCATAAGTTTCAACTATAAAATCCATCAAACATTCATTCTAAATATTCTAGCATATGTAAAAATGTGATTAACACTAAGAAAGCTCTAAACTAATGGAATGAATAGATTAATACATATGAAAATAAAGCATTGAAAATGAAATAAACTAGCTAAGTATAAAGAAAATAACAAAAACTTCTCAGCTCCTTCCTTCCCTCTTCTTCTTCTCTCTTCTTGAAGTTTTCCAAAAGTGGCAGATTGTGTAACCTCTCTCTAGGTCCTCTTCTCTTTCTTTATGTAGTATCTTCCATTTAGGGTAAAACCTAGGATCTTTCTCCACCGCAAAAGTCCAAAAAGTCCCTAAAAAACTTAAGTTCAAAAGGTTGTCTGCATCTGTTTGCACGCAGGCCATGATCGTGGCCTTTAGTGCACGATCATGGCCATTTTATCTGCTCTCTATCACAATTGTGGCTGACTCCCTATGATTGTGGCCCTGTGATCAAGCTTCCGTCATGATCGTCGCCCTGGTTTATTTCCTGGGTCTTCTCCGATTCTCCTCTGAATGCCCTTGATTGCTTCTCCTCCATAAATGGCTCTCTAAACTTTGTCAAACTTCTTCCTTTTAGCATATATTTGTGTTCACTCCTTTAATCTATATGTAAACACAAGATGAACACAAATTGAGTTTTTAAACACAACAATAGGATTGAAAAGACATTAAAATGAAAAAGAAAATATAAGATGATTCAATCCTAACAGTACTCTTGATTTCTATTTCTCCCCTTTCTCACCTTTTTTGCTTGGAGACTTTACCACCATAATTCCTCCTTTCTATCCCTATTAAACTCGCTCACGATTCAAATCCATTTTAAGGTCACTTAACTATCTAGTACAATATCTTTGTGCCTTTATTATATTTCTTATAGGTTTATTCATTAATAATGATCTCCACATAGGTTGATAACTTTGTAAAAATATTTCATAGGCCACTACTACTATGATGAGATTCAGGTACGGCATATAAGTTATTTCTACAATAAACTACTAAGTATAATATCATATTCTTTTTTCTTGCATGTTGATCACATTGAGGAGTGCAATAAAGTTCCTAAATTTCACTTATTATTTATATTTATAAAGTAAGATTTAAAGTGCATCTTAAGCTAAAAAATCCTACTATTAACCTATAAAAGAAGGTTTGGTATCAATACCTTATAGAACTCATTAATGTCGAGGAAAAGCCTTATATTTTGTTTAGCAAGTTTTACTTATAATAAAACCCTCAATATCTGTAAGCATATAAATTGTAAAATTGTATTAAAGGTTTCGATCCTAGAATGAAACTTTGTGTAAGGTAGTGAAATATGAATTTACTAGAAGTAAATACAAAAATTAAGCAATCAAATAAAATCAAATAAATAGCCAAATATCAATTGAGCTGCCACAATTATGTAAGGATAATCAAGGTTGAAACTTAGGATTCATTATTTCGTTATTTTGGTCCTTTAACCACTATTGAGTCAATTAGTTGTTGATCTTAAATTTTCAAAGGGTTTTATTACTCTCTCTTAGGACCTAATCATTTAACCTTAATTGATTATGAAATTCCAGATTTTGCAATCTTTTAATTCACAAAAACTACATAATGTTTTTAACAAGTTCTTTAGTGAACTATTGGATAATTGAGTTCTCACATAAGATCTCTCTTTATATAATTATCATTTTGATATTTGCATGACCAATTAAGTAATTAAATCTTGATGCCTAACCTAATCTGATTAATTTCAACTCTCTCTCTTGATTTATTATCGAAGCATTAACAAACCCAAATATCACATCACCAGAATATTGTATTGAAATCAATAACAATCAAGTCATAAAACAACTCAAGAACAAATCCTAATCTAGAAATTTAGAACATAACAAACATTAATAATGTCTTCAAATCTAGTTTACACATCAATTTTAATGAAAATAAAAAAGGGAAAAAAGAAAATTTTGATTTGGACTGATCAAGAAATTTGGAACTCTTCAATGCGCTTCTTGACCTTCCTTATTTAATCCTAATTTGGTAAGATGGAGGTTGGCTTTTGGAGTGTTTTATGTTCTCTTATAATAATAATGGGTCTTAGGGTTAATTCTAGGGCTTAACCACGTCATTTGGTTCCAAAATTGCCCTCTAATTTCAAAATAAATGAAAAATCTCGCATCTGGGAAGTATCTGCCATGATCATGACACTGGATAAAAAACCTTCTATCACAATTGTGACACTGGAGAAGAACCTTCTGTCGTGATCGTGACATTACATAAACGATCATGACCTTACCTTGTAACCCACGCACATTCCAGCTTCCTTCATTCTTCACTTATCTAGTTTCAATCACTAACAAACACATTAAACACTTAAGACACACATGATTAAGATCCAAAACCATGCTTTAAACCACATAACACTTAAAACGTAAACAAATAATCACATTAATATAATTCTAAGCCTAAACTTGCAATAATTATCTAGTAAACACCTATAAACACACTAAAACACTTATCGAAACATAATATAAACTACACTTATCATATTTCACTATATTTAAGGCTTTGTGCAAGTTCAAGATCTTCTTATAGCACACTATATGATCGTGGGATATGACAATCCATTATAGCTCTCTAGGCATAGAAGTTTGAGCTTTGGTGGTGACGATTCACTAATGATGTTGGGATGAATGGCAATCCTCATTAGCCTTTAAATGTTCTTCTTACAACATATTTTATTTTAGTACACGTACAATATTTTCCCTTTGGTGTCATCAAATTGCCTATATATTGATTCATATTTAGAAATTTGCATTATTTATATATGCATGGAGCTATCTTGACTCTGGTTATACATATAAGCTTATTTTCTTTTTTAAAAAAAGAGGGAAAAAGGTATATAGACAATATGATAACAAGTATGGTATCTCTAAAGGGTGGATGAGAAAAAGATGTATACTGGTTATTTGATAATGTACGACAATAATAGTATGGTATGGTAATGGGTATCATTAACTTTTTCAGTATCATTATTCATCAACCTGATGAAGATAAGGCCTGCAGCCTAATATTACCTCTTTTATTTAAAAGTAATGAAAGGTATTAGAAGGAATGTTTACATATAATCTAATTTTTGATCTTAATATTATTAATTTATCAATTTTTATTGGTTTAGTTAATAGGAATAGCTGCCTATTAAAGTAAGGTAAGTTTCTTCCTCTTCTTCTTCTTCTTCTCTTTGCCTAGCTACATTGCTTCATTCTCTCATTGCTTCTAGTCTTTCTAGTTTGTTTAATTTCTTCCTCTTGTTTGTCTTGCTTAATCCTCTCTTTTTCTTTTTTTAAAGCTCCTTTATTCTTGTGACTTTGTTCTCCTCCCTCTGACTTGTTTTTCTTTCTCTTAATTCTGAGTGAGTTTTGGCCTTTCTACTTTATTTTTATTCCCATCTTGAATCTTTTACCCTTTTTGGCAACAATATCTTGATTTACTTCATATATAAAGCTACTTCTTTCCATTCATGACTTTTCTTCCTGCCGTGCAACCGGCATCAGTTGAAGATTTTCCTGTTTTTCCCTACCCCTCTGGACCTATTCTCCTTTAGCTATCCTCACCATCTTTCTTTCCTTCTTCTTCGTCTCCTTGGTTAGTCTAAATTCAGTTAAAAACAAGACTGTTGTAAATAAGTGTAGGAGTTGGAAACAAGTGTTAAGGGACCATTTTAATTTTACACTTCAATATTATCCCCCAAAGGAGCAAGAGGGGAGATCTATAGTTGCATCAAACATTCAGATTTTTAAAGTAGAGGTACGCATAGGAGGCCATAGGAGTTTTTTTTTAGGAAAGAAAGGGCTCCTTCCTAATTATTCAAAGATATGTACAAAACTAGTGGAAAAATAGGGGATTATCTAATATGCTTCTCTTTAAAGACAACCTTATTTTGTTCTCCTGTACTTGGTAAGATGAAGCTCACAAAATTGTTGAAAAGGGTCCCTGACACATATCTCATCTTTCTTCGTTTCTCTAAACTTAACAGCTAAGGATTAGTTTTGAAAATGTCAAGCTCTATAAAATTCCACTATAGATCAACATATATAATGTACCCTTAAAGTATTATTGAAAGGACCCATCTCGGAGTTTTCCTTCCGAAACTCAAGTGGAACCCTCCCAGTGACCCCATGGTAACCCTCCAATTGATATCTAACTCAATCTAGGGGTTCTTATAAAGCCAAGCCATTCAGCTATTAAACATTTTTATATTTTAAAAGATAAAAGTGTGGAAAATAATGATAATTTTTTTCAAAACGTTTTATTAAAAATTTCAGCAGCACAATGACTACATTTTGGCATTCCCAAAATTTTCGAAAACCTTGTAAAATTTCAAAACACTTATATATTCACATCAATTTCTCAATTACAAATTTTGGACTTTAAGTTCACTCACAAGAAACCCCAAACAAATAATTCTCAACAATCACTACAATAAACTTTAAAAAGTTAAAACACATTCATTAATTTCATTTAAAAGCCTTTATAAACATCCATTCTTTACATAAATGTATGTACCAAAATGACACAAGCACAGTAGCACCTGATGACACAACTAATCCTATGACGGAGTCCTAATTACTATGGCACCTGTACACATTCCTGGGGTGGTTTATTTAAAAACATAAAATAAGGATGAGCTAAACGAGCTCAGTGAGTGTAATCAGTTTACAAGAAAATTGAATTTTGCATAACAATATAACTGTAATATTCCATAAATTATAAAGCTTATGGTAAAACATTTTTTTGGTAAAGCATGGTAAAACATCTTCCATAACAATTTATTCATACAATATCAAATCTAGTAATAACATAACATTTCATCAAACACAATTTCAATTTTTTTGAACTACTATTCAAAAATGCTTTTCAACATTAAACTCATAAGATACAAGTTTTGATTTTCTATTTTCCTTTTTTCTTAAAAATAAATGGTGGTGGCAATAAGTTTTCTGAATTTTTTTAAATGAAAACATGCCAACCACAATAATTGGTACCATACGGTACCTCTAGAATCACTTTTAACATAAATAGTGGCGGCATTATTATTGTCATGAATTTTCTTACTTACGTAGCCCACCACTAGTTTTTTTTACCATATGGTGCGCTAGGCCTAAATTCACGGAGCTACTTCTGTATCGCTTATCTTTAACAGGTTAACCGCTATAAATCGGTAGTTACAGAGCTAGATCTACATCACATACCTGTAACAAGTCATAAAGTTGGTTCTACATAGTTTACCCATGACTAGTTATCTACTCGCTTACCTATGATAGGTTAACTACTATAAACATGTATAATAACATGTATAAAGTCTAACGGTGTACAATAGGCAAAAGCAACTCATACTTTTTCAATTCAGCTTATTTTTGAAATCATGATGGGAGGATTCACAATCATTCAATTTAATGCATAATTTCAATGTAACTTCCAATCATACAAAATTTAACTTTCAAGTTAAAACTTATATATAGCTAAAGCATAACTCATATATTGCTAAAGCTTAATCTTATGCTAGCAATATTCACTTGTAAAATATCATTCGCATAAAGCTCAACATAAATATTCATTTCATAATCAAATGAAAACCATTTGCATAAAATCAATTTAAAGTACAGTCATATGTCATCAATTTTTTTACAAAGAATTTAGTCATATAAAACAATTAAAATGCACTCACAACTTTGTAAAATTATCACTAAGCACACTCACGCATTTGATGCCTCTCCTTTACCTACACAGAACACAGTTCACTTAGGCATTTATTTCCAAATTCGAAAATAAGACATTAAAACTATAATTTAACTTAACCAAATTCAATATTAGTATTTAATCTCATAACATGTACATTAATTGTATTTCTGTTTATTTTCCGTAAGCTAACTTATTGTTTTTCGTTTCCAAATCTAACTTCAAAAGTCACTTAAATACTATATTTTACGCATTCTAACTTGTCAATTTCTTTAAAACACAATCTCACCCAATTTAATTCACCATATCACAATCATGCATGATGAGTCACGGTTATCACCTATGTACAAAATCCATACCTTCACTTGTCCCTAAATTTTCACATAGTAAACGTTCAAATTAGGTTTTTAGGTCTTCTATACATTTATTTCCCTTGTCTCTAGTTTCCATATCATAAAAAATAATGTCATTTCAACTTCTAAATCATGAAACATGTACCAAATATCACAAGTTGCTTCAACACAAGGGCAATATCAGGTTACCATTTTCAATCTCAAATTTCAACACCATTCAACTAGAATTAGGTCAGGGTCTCTTCTAGGAATTTTTATTTATATGTCTTAAGTGTTATCTCCAATTTGAATCAAATAATTTGGAGGTCCGTAGGCTGATTTATGGCCAAAACAATATGACTAGTTCAAATTAACTAAAATAGAATTGCGCTACATGTTCCTCTCTTGTCATATTCAACTAATTCCATATAAAGAAACATCAAAGTAATACCAAGAAAAAATTGATCTTAAACACATCCATCTCACTCAAGAAAATCCATAAAAAATTAGAAATTTAAGCTAGGAAATGTATCACTTTTTCCTCAAATCTTTTAGACTTCAAGATTCCTTCAAATCACCATCAAATTCTATTAAAAATTACCACACTCTTCTTCCTCTCTCCTTGGCTTATGCTCACCCTTGGCTTCTCTTCTTTTCCCTTTCTTTTTGGTCTCATGTTTACTCTCTCATCACTTTCTTGTTTTTGTTAAAGGAGAAGGCAAAATGTCTTAACTTTTGCTTTTTATACTCATTTAATGGATTGCACATGTCACCTTTCTATTTTTCATCACTAATGACTCATCACTCACAAGTCATTATATAATTGGTCATCTCTAATGACTCATCAACTAATATCATATAAAAAGATCAAATTGCCCTTTAATGTATTTAATTGACCAACTAACTGAATTAAAATTTGAAAATATTCTACAATCGTCTTATCATTAAAGTGACTATAAAATACTCGAATTAAGGTCAATACTTATTAATTGGATGCTTTAAAATAATTTCAAATGGGTTTAAATACTCAATACCCATTTGTTGCACCCAACTCTTACAGGACACATACCGATATCCGAGTATGTACCCCACATGGGTGGCATGCTAGAGCAATCAGACACTAACTTAATCATGGCATCATCATTTAATGCATAAATGTCACAATATTTAAAAACCTAATTCCTCATTTTCATTTCATAAAACTGAATATGTGCATTATAGCTTTACAATAACATCCATATATGTACATTATCAAAAACTAATCAGAGTTTGCATCTCTGTATATAGAACACGCTACATATATGAAGAATTATACAAAAATTTTATCTAGATCCTTCAATCTTAGCTGACCGACCTTTGAGCCATTTCTTTAATCTAAGAGTATAAGAACTACGCTTCTTCTAAAGTTTCTCTATCACTAGTATTCTCTCTCGAGCCTAAAATTTAATTTTAAAATTTTGATGAGTTTTGCGAACTTAGTGAGTTAACCATCCTCGATGGTTCAGTCATATCACATAACACACAATCCATGCAATCACATAGCTCATGTTTCAAGTTCACAACATTTCATGTCATCATATAATACACATCTTTTCACCAATAATCATATAGCATCACATAACATTTTGCTCACTTATTCCACATTTCACATTTAGACCAGTTAAATAGTTTATTTTGATCATTTAAAACATACATATCAATTATAAATGCAATGCACATGAGACTCACTTCCAATTATTACCGCGTTGTGACTGAGTACCTTTTTACTGGCCCATATCCCTTGTAGATACCAGGCTTGTGTTTAGATATTGTTCCATATCCCTTTGTGGATACTGGGCACATTAAAAATTGAGCCCGTGTCTTTTGTGTATAATCTGAGCTTTAAGCTCTTTTAGACTGGTCACTCTAGTCATAACTGCCTTTATGTTGTCATGTATTCATGTAATCAAATGCATCATATACACATATATTCAATCAATCACTTGATTTTAGTTTCACATTCACTTTCACATTTATCATCAGAATTGGTTTGACATTTAACAATAATGTTGACTATCACTTATTTCGTCAAATTCACAAACAAGGAGCACTTCCAATATATTATTCACGCATCAAACGCCTTAGACATTTAATGTCTAGAATCGACACAATCACATTCACATAATAATTCAATACAAAATTTAAAACAAACAATTAATCAAATGAAACCATCTAGGTTACTCACAGTCTGCGTCAGATAGCTATTGGCTCAAAGTTGCAGCAACATCTGGATGTTGTCACTCTAATTGCTCTTCTATATCATGCAACACACATTTACACACATCATAACTTTACACAATTATATAAGTATTCATTAATGCACAAATGTGTATATGGACTATTTACAATGAATGCTCAATGATAATCTAAGGTATATTTCCTTTATTTTCATCTAATGATCATTCATACTTCAAAACTCATATATGTCTAATTTGAACTTAGGTTTACACCTCAATAATGCAAACTTATTCCAAGTTCACCACTCAATCATACACTACGGTTTATGGCTCAACACATTTGATTCTTATAACATCATCAATCAATTTGTAATGCCGAACTCTTTGAGCCCTTTTGTATTGGTCTGTACTTGGAGAAGCTAATCTATATTGATATATACATGGTTGTATATGAGTTCAAACATGTATTTAAGTCCTTTGGATATATATGTAATGATTTATAATGTTATATGCCCTTACATAAACTTAGAGTTCTTCGGTATTCGAAATCTTAGAGATTTCCATCATATAAGCTTCTAAGTGTGTAAAACTGAGTCCATTGGATGGAAATGGCCATGGTGGTTAAGTTAAATATGTTCTAATGTCTTAGAGGAGATTAGACAAGATTTATAGACTTATTGGACACTTAGAAAGCTTAATTGGAAAAGTTGATGTACATAAGGGCTTATTTGTAAATTGTTAAAAGTCAAAGGATTTAAACATAATTTTTCAATTCTGGGAGGACCAATATGTAATTTTATAAAGTTAAGGGGCTTAGTTATTATTTCCAAAAGTCCAAGGACCAAAATAAAAATAAATGTTTTGGAGATTTCTGAACTTTGGGCTTAATTGCAAATTTAGGACAGTTTGGAGGGTAAAATGGTAATTTCAAACAACCTAAGGGAAAAATGATAAATTCATCATGTTTGGTCAAATAAAAGTCAAATTCTAGAACCTTCTGCATGGTGTAGCCATGCAACCCATTATTTGGACATTAAAACACTTAGTTTTAATTAAATGAAAGAAGAAGAAAGGAGAAGAGAAGAGAAGAAGGAGGTTTTGGCCATCCCTTATTTTTCCACCAAGTTTTTGATTCTTCAACCTCAATCAAGGTGTTCTCAGCTAATTTTGGGTCAAGGAACTCAAATCTATGATTATATTTGAGAAAATCTCAAAGTATTTGAAGATATCATCAAAGGAAAGTTTAGGTAAATTTTGTCTCATCTCTCTCTACATATGATTTTGAGTTTGGTGTTAAGATATGTTGTTCTCCATGCTTGAAGATGCATGAAACATGGTTTAAAAGAATGAATTGTGTCATGGAGAGGGTTCTTGAAGTCAAAACCGAAATTGTCCCTTTTAGGTGAAACTTTGTGAATTTTTGAATATCATTTGAAATTGATGATTTAAATGAATTCTATGGTGTTAGTTATACATGTATGATGTGAATTGATGATGAAGAATGAAGAAGAGGTGTGTTGGTTAAGTTTAGGTCGAAATGATAGAGAAGAGGTGGATTAATGTAATGAGTTGTACAATTGATAAAATGTAGCTTAAATAAAGGAAACTGGTTTGAATGGACTGGTGGAATGTGTCATTAGTTGGAACTGTTACTATATGACATGATAGGATTATGAATTATTATGATAAATTCTTGGAAATTTGATTTAAAAATCATGCACATTAGGTGTTTGATAAAATGTCAAAGTGAACTTGATTTAGGATTTAAGGCTTTATAATGGTATGCATTGGAAAATACTTTTATGTTTACTTAGAGTGAACTTGAATTGTTGCTTAGATTGACAAGAAAAGGCCTAATGTGCTTAGAGAAAGATGTGCTTAATTATGTTTTCAAAATGAGTAAGTATGAGATTAAAGGCATTAAATGTGTTAGAAAATTCAAAAGAAAAGCTAATGTGAGTAGTAAGGAAGTAAACCTGTGAGAAGTTTAATGTTCAAATTCTATAGCTTATAAGGACTAATATTGTGTTTTATACACCTATGTGAGAGTGTATAAATAGGAAATTTATGTTTATGTAGTAATTATGTTGTATATCCTTTTTATGTATAAAGGCTCGGGAGTTGTGAATTAAGGAGCCCGTACCCAGGATTGTTGATGTTGGATCCCGTGTTTGGAACCCAACTACTCAAACAGATTCCCTTGGAAAACCTTAGACTAATCTGAAACCGGGA
>JANIJH010568932.1:0-13427 GCA_024520975.1 Erythroxylum areolatum
ACACATCTATTACAAACTTCATATACAAACTTACTTATTTCATACTTTTTATATTTCTAAAATTTACTTAAAGATCGAGGTCCAACACCAACCTTGATTAGTAATTAATTAGATAATCACTACCGGCTTAGTGATGAACCTATATGGTCACATACTTTCGATTGTAACATTTTATGTTTATGGTTATTTAATTTATTATAATATAATTTATTAAATAATCTATATGACATATTATTATATTTTTTGCTTAATTAATATTGAAAAATTCTCTTGTACAAAAGCAAACGAATAAAATAAAATAGTTTTATTTTATTTCACTTTATAAATAATAATTATTATTATTAAAAAAAAGAAACGTTGTAACCATACAACGAAGAAATATGTAACGTTGTAATGGTTATAAAGGGAGGTTGTAATAGTTACAGAAAAAGAAGATAGCATGAATATAAAAACAAAGATAAGTCTTTCTTGTTTTAAGAGAGGAATGTGAATGATACGATACACAGGAGAGTTAATACGATACACAACAGAGTAAAAAGAGAAAAGAGATTCTTGGTTTTCAATTTTTGTACGGTGATACAAAAGGAGAGATTTTTGTGCGATAAGATATATACAAAAGGAGAAGGCTTTTGTGTGATGCATATAGTGTGCATGAAAAAAACAGAACAACGTATTGCAAAAGATATATATTTATATATATGTTGTTTTGGTTTCTATATATAAAAGTTATATACACAAAGACAAGAGAAAAGAAGAGAAAATTGTTTTCTCCATTTTTGAAGAAATGGTTCTTTAAAATTTAGCTATAATCATATCAATTGTTGAAAGTGGTATATATTTCTTGGTGTGGAGCACATAGAGACTTTGTAATTTCGAAGTTCAGTATCGATTTAGTCTCATTAATTGTAGGCATTTTATTGTTTGCCTATTCTGGTTATGAGTATGATTCTTAAACGCAATAGATGATTGCATATAAATTTTTTTATTTCCACTGCGTATGCGATCCTTTATATACGTTGGCTAAATAAAAATAAAAGGAATATAAAAGAGACATCTTAGAGGCCTTTAGAAAGTGCAAATCAATAGACGATTTCTAAAGGCCATCAAGGAAATTCTAAAATATGCTTTTTGAAGGAATTATGCACAAATAAAAGGAAGTTGAAAGATAAAGAGAGAATAATTTTACGTAAGAATGTATTTGCTATGATAGATAGAAAAAAACAAAAATCTAGGTATGTTTACACTTTCATGTGTCATTAGTGATAAGAAAATTAAGTGTGTGATACTAGAATTTGATGCATTTATCAATCTTATGCCGTACTCAATTTATTAAGTTTTAAAAGTGAATTCTTTACATGAAACTAATATAATTATTCAACTAGTTGATCGTTGTTATATGCATCATATTGGTGTTATTGAGGATGTTTTAGTTCATATTAATGGTTTAATATTTCTTGTGGACTTTTACATCTTGAAAATGGATGGAGATAGTGTAGAACATTTAGCTTAAATTTTTTTGGGAAGGCCTTTTGTGAAGATGACTTAAAAGAACATTGATGTGATTAAGGATACTCTTTTCGTTGAGTTTGATAGAGAGATGGTTGAATTTAATATTTAAAAAGAAATAAAGTATCATAATAATTTTCACTTTATTTATCATATAGATATTATGGAATCAATTTTGTAGGATATTTTTAAAGAAGAAAGTGTTGGTAACGAGTCAGAGTTTAATGCTAAATTAAAAGTGAATCAGCGTGTTGATGAAACTTGTGAAATTGTAGAATCATTATTAGCAATGCTAATAGATTTAAAAACTATAAATGATGAAATTATTATAACTCATAAGAAAATGTTTCCTTCTATTTTAGAGGCTCCAAAGATATAATTAAAACCCTATCTAATCACCTGAAGTATGTCTATTTCGGTGAAGGAGATTCATCACCTGCGATCATCCTAAAAAGGTTGACTAAAGAGTAAGAAGAAAGGTTAGTAGAAATTTTAAAGGAGTACAGAACTCTAATCAATTAGACGTTAGCTTACATAAAAAGAATAAGTCTACTAACTTGTGTGTATAGTATTATTTTAGAAGAAATGCTACGCTAGTAAGAGAATCATAAAGAAGACTAAGAGAATCATAAAGAAGACTTAATACAATAATGAAAGATTTGGTAATGAAAGAAATTTGAGAACTTTTGGATGTAGGTGTAATCTATCATGTCACAGATAGTGAGTGGGTGAGCCTATTTTATGTTATGTCAATGAAAACTAGGGTAATAGTGATACAAAATCAAAGTGATGAGTTGGTATTAATGAGGGTGCAAAATAGGTGGTCAATATGTATAGACTTTAGTAAACTTAAATTTGCCACTAGAAAGCATTATTTTTCATGACCCTTTATAAATGAAATGTTGGAAAAACTTATTATTAAATCATGTTTTTGCTTTTTGGATGGTTTTTCAAGTTATTACCAAATAGCCATTACTTAAGAAGATTAAGAAAAGACTACCTTTACATGCCTTTTTTTTTTAATGTATGCCTTTACCATTTGGTCTTTATAACGCTCCAGGTACAATTTAAAGGTGTATGATGAGTATATATTTTGAGTATATTGAGAATCACGTTAAGGTATTCATGTATGAATTTATTGTTTATGGAGATTTATTTGATGATGGCTTGAATCATTTATCCAAGGTTATCAAAAGAAGCATTGAATCAAATTTGGTATTGAATTATAAAAAATGTCATTTTATGGTTAATCAAGGCATTATTTTGGGACATGTGATTTCGTTCAAGGGAATAGAAGTTGATAAGGAAAAAGAATATTTAATTTTAAAATTACCTTATCCTACAAATTTTAGGAAAGTTTGATCTTTTCTTGAATATATAGGATTTTATTGCAAGTTTGTTAAAGATGTTTCAAAGATTGCTATACCATTGACAAATTTCTTACAAAAAGATGTTCCCATTTGAATTTAGGAAAGAATGTCAAGAAGCTTTTGACAAGCTCAAAGCTTTATTGATAAATGTGTCCATCATTTAGTACAAATTATGATCTATCATTTGAGATCATATGCATTGCTAGCAATTATGCAATGGGAGCTGTTTTAGGCCAAAGGATTGGGAAAAAAAGGTCATGTCATTTATTAAGCTTCAAGAACATTAGATGCCACAAGTGCAATTATTCTACAACTAGGGAGGACCTTTTAGCAATTATTTTGCTTTAGATAAATTTAGATCTTACTTGTTTAGCTATAAAGTTATTGTGTATTTTGACTTTGTAGCATTAAAATACATTTTGGTAAAGAAAGAGTAGAAACTGAGGTTGATAAATGGATTTTTCTACTTTAAAAACTTTATTTGATAATAAGGGATAAAAAGAAGTGGAAAATTTAGTAGCAGACCATTTAAGTGCTATGGTGAAGGATGAAAATATTTTACCTATTTTTGAAACTTTTCTTGATGAGCAGTTATTCCAAAATGAAAGGTATGGTTCTATGGTACACATGCCTTGTTAATTATTTAGTAAATATAGGAAGGAAAATATAAGCAATGAGGCAAAATATTATGTTTAGGATGAACCTTATTTATGGAAGTTCTGTTATGATCAAGTTATTAGACATTGTGTGCTAGAAGATGAACATCATTATGTCTTTGCTTTTTGTCATAATTATACGTGTTATGGTCACTTTGGCCCAAAACGAACTACTAGAAAAGTTTTTAATAGTGGTTTTTATTAGGAGACTTTGTTTAGAGATGCTTATATGTTTTGCAAAAGTTATATCAATGCTAAAAGATACGTATGTTATCTCATAAAAATGAAATTCCTTAAACAATAGTTCTTATAGTTGAGATACTTAATGTACATGGCATTGATTTTATAGGCCTTGATCTTTCGTCTTATGGTTTTTCTTAATTCTTTTAGCAGTTGATTAAGTTTTGAAGTGGGTGGTAGCAAAAGCAACAAGGACTGATGATTCTGTAACTGTTGTAGGTTTTATAAAGTTCAATATTTTCAATACATTCAGGGTTCCACAAGCCATTATTATTTATCTAGGGAGTCAATTTTGCAATAAAGTAGTGATGTCTTTGTTTAAAAATTATGGCCAACATCATCAAGTAGCCACTGCATATCATCCATAAACAAATAGATAAGCAAACGTATCACATAAAGAAGTATAATCTATTTTAGAAAAATGGTAAATAAGGAAAGAAAGGATTGGAGTTTACATCCAGACGACGCTTTTTAACTTACCATATAGCTTATAAAACACTGATAATGACGTATTCTTATTGATTAGTTTTTAGTAAAGCTTGTCATTTACCAATAAAGATTGAATATAAAACTTATTAGGGAGTGCAATGTTGCAACATAGATTTGTTCAAAGTTGCAGAAGTAAAGAAATTAAAATTCGAAGAACTAGAGAAACTAAGTTTGGATGGTTATAAGAATTTAAGAATTTACAAAGAGAAAACCAAATTATTTTATGATAATATGATCTTGAGGAAGCAATTTGAGATGGGAAAGAAAGTGTTGTTATATAATTCTCAATTAAAGCTCATCCTAGGTAAGTCACATTCTAGATGGCTTGGCCCTTTTATTATCATGAATGCAATTCCTTATAATACAATCAAAAGAAAAGAGTTTAGATACTGGAAACATCTTCAAAACATACAAAGTCATAAGGGGAGATCACGCCTTATATAATTTAGCCTTCAGGATAAAAGATCTAAAATTTCAAACTATTAAAATTTATAAGGCAAGACCACTTTTTATGAAACTAAGGTTAAGGGTAACAGTCATCTTAAGTTCTCAAATATTAAAAGTGTAATGTACCACTCTCATAGAGTATATGCCCGAATGTATTGATGATTATTTGAGAACATACTCAATGAGGATGACATGTTAAGATGATTGCATTACCATATTATTGGACGGATCACATATCAAAAGCATTTCAAACATTCATGAATCATTTCATTCACAGTCATACTAAATCACAAATGTCATTACACTTTAGAGTTCATATATACATCTGACAATTGGTTATAAATGCTATTCTTAATGCATAATGACTAGAGACATCTATAGGTACAACTGATCTTGGCCACTAACTCGTGTCCAATTGTAGTAGCTATACTCTAATTAGTCTAACTAGATCTTCTCTGAACCTAAAAATCAACATTGCAATTTTGATGAGTTTGCGAACTTAGTGAGTGAACAATCATCGATGTATTCACTCAAGTCAGATACACAGAAACAAGTCATATCCCAATTCAACAAGTATTACATATCATCCAGTAAATATCACATCACATTTCATCATACCTTATCATATACGTCAAGTTTATCATACTTTCATAAGTATATCAAGTAAACTAACATTTCGTATCACAATGCATCCTCATTTACTTTTCAACTGTATTTCAAAAAATTAAATAATTCATTTCAATTTATTTGTATGATACATATAAGGATGTATATGTAAATGCATACGTGACTCCATTTTATTTTACTTTGTTGTGACCGAGTGCCAATTTACTATCCCGTATCCATTATGGATACCGAGCTCATTTCATTTACTATCCTGTATTTGTTGTAGATACTGGGCTCATTAATAACTGAGCCTGTGGCTCTTTTTTCATAATCCTGAGCTTAAAGCTCTTTTTCGCATTGGTCACTCCAGTCACAACTCTTTTATCTGATCATGCATTTCAATGTGATGCACTTCTGTCACATTTATCAAATTCATCAAATTTAAGTCTGACAATTCACATTAAATTGCTCACACATTTCATATTCATTATGGTATTTCACATTTAATTGCTCTTAGATTTCATATTTATTCTCACACTTCACATTCAATTGATCTCACATTTCATATTTATTTCGAATTTCACATTCAATTGTTCTCACATTTCATATTCAACATACAGAACATATAGAAACACATATAATTGAGTTTACACATATAGGTTAACTCATAGTATGCTTCAGATAAGCTATTACCTTGATGATCCAACAATGTTTAGATGTTAACGATCAACTTGTGTATCTATCTTTATGTAATACACACATATTTCACACATCATTAAATTCTCAATCATATGATTATTCAATCATTCACTTGTATATATAGCATGTTTCAATGCTTGCTCAATTGACCTTCCACTTATATATAATAAACATTACTCATACCCTTTGAATCATATTTACATTCATAAGAACATCTTAATTCCATTAACAACTCATAATTTCCATATTTTAATACAGTGATATCATGACAATCCATTCCTTAAGTTATGTCATCAATTAACAACCTAAACTTATCAAATCTTTAACTAATGAATCAAGCAACAATTTAGGTTTATTTCAAGCCTCAATCAAGTCCAAATACACCAATATAAAGTGACTTATCCTTATTTTGTTCAACAATTACACAAAATAAAAGTTTTTCAATTCAAAGCATTGCCCAAGATCATGGAAAGGAGCTATTGCAACTGTCCATGATTGTGTGATGATTGAATCGAATGTGCACTATCCATTTTCCTTCAATTTTTCCAAATTCTAGCACCTTCATACCAAATTCAAAACACCTTCACAATAGTCCATTAATTACACCTTAATTATATATCAATTCCTTATCAATTTCATCTTCAATTCCAACTCAAAATCATTCATTTGGTAGCTCATAAACTATTGTCTTTCATGCATGCAAAAAAACAAAAACAAAAACTATCATTCATGCTTCATTTTCCAGCACTTATTTCATTCCAATATCACCATCAATCGATCTCTAATTTATTCATCATCAAGTTCTATCACAACATGCCACAAAGAACAATACTTTACTTACTTGTTTAGCTCAAATTCCACCTCAACGATCAAGCTAACCTAACCCTCTATACATGCAAGATCATCCAAGTACAAGATGGAAGTAGAATGATTTTAGCAAAGGCAAAGAGATCATAGCATATTATAACTATCTTTGAGTATAATCTTATATGGATCTTGAAGTGACTATGAACAGAAGTAAAGCAGGATTTCAAAGCTGTGAGGGTTATTTGTGTATTTCGATAATGTGAAGGATGAAGAAGAATGAATTCTTATAGAAACATTTAAGGAAATACTCTGACATATACGTGTGTCATTAGATGAGTTAAGATAAGTGTCTCTGTAAGGACATTTTTTCTATAAGGAAGCAAGCTACATGTCTTCTCCTTAAATGGTACACAAGTCCTTCTATTTGGCTTTCAATTGTCACTTAAATGTATTGCCATTCATCAATCAACCTCTAAGCCATTAGTCACTTAATAGTCCATGCCAATTGTCATTCATTTTATAGGCTTAGTCATCCTAATTTTTGATGTAACAACTTATCTTACCACTTGAAATTTTTCCTATACTAAATGTATATTTTAACTCATCAATCCCTTAATTGTAACAATTAATTCCAAGTTACCAATTATAATCCATCAATTCTTGTCATTGGTAAAACAAAGTACAAGACATTGGAAATGCACATTTATGTCACATTTATTTTAGTTTCATACCCCAGAATATGTCAATTGAGTGCAATTTGTCTAACTCACAATTCATGTGTGTATGCTAATATTATGCATGTGAATGCAATCATAAAATCATCTCATAAATGTACCAAATTTATTCTATATGATACAAATGAGACTCAGTAATCTAACACTTTAGTCCCTCAATAATTCAAGAGATGGGATATCACAACTCTCCCCCATTTAAGACATTTCATCCTCAAAATTCTTAACTAACTGATTCAACAGATGGGGGTGATGTTGTCTCATATTTTTTTCCTAGTCTCCTATTTAGCTTCATTTCTTGAATGATTTCTCCAATCACTCAATTCCTCAGATTCCTCAATGGCTTAGCCAAATATTTGACCATTCTTATTGGTTTCTCCACATAATTTAAGTTTTTTGCAATCTTAACTTCCTGAGCTGGTAACACATACATCAAATCCAACTTGTACCTCATGAACATACTAGCATAGAATACATTGTGGACCTAATTCCTTTTAGCAATAACAATATTGTGATCTCAAATTTAAGAACCCAATAACATAGTTTGGATACTTTACAATAAAAAAATGCCTGCACTCTTTATAGTATATTCAGCTTCTTATGCTTGAGTCTCATATCTATCTGACTCCAATATTCAATTCTAATTCATTAAATATTCATTCATTCCTAGAAATGGAACATTTGGTCTCCATGTTACAATTAAGTGAAAGTTCTCATAAAAAGAAGATTTCTTTCCTCAATTATTTGCACTACTCAAGACATCCTTATCAGTTAACTATGTTCATCATTGCTTTTCAGCCATTCATAGTATCTCAATAAGATCAATTACTATCATATCTCACATAATCAGAATGTTCTATATACTAAATCTCAATAAATCTACATGCGTGCATATTTACTCTTACGTTTTAGTGTCTATCATCAAGACCATTACATTTTATCTAGAGATTTATTTTCGAAAAGTCAATAATTAATATCATAAGCTGATGATACCTCGATGTCAATTGATTCTGGATAACATTTGAGTATTCTATGACTATACAAAAGTTACTTATCCTTAATTAGTTACCATTTCAATACATCCACATAAATCTATGCTTCCACTGCACTATTCTGATTCATCTCAGAATTTTACTTATGGAAACTAAAACTTAAGAACATTCAATATGTCATAGATCACTCCCTGTATAATATCCAAGCATGTAATACATATATGCTCAGTAGCATTATTCATCAAGATAACCATACCATCAGATGTGCACTCACAATAACTGATCAAGTTAACCTTGAGGACTTTTACATGTATCGTTACCATTTATTTCATCTTACATATGTATGTTCTCAATTAGTACAGCAATATAAGATACGTAACCATCACGAAAATCTAATTTTAGATCCAATGATATAATCTTATATTAATCGTAAGCTCTTAACACAATAATTAAACAACAATTCTAGTTCCAAGTTTAAACTCTCAAGGTAATAGTAAATTTTGGTTTTCTTCTAACTTTGCTTGTACACTTTAAATCTTGTCATTTCTACTTGTATCTCTATTTTTCTCAGTCAATCCATGAAAATGCATTCACATTCACATCAATTCAAAGGTGTACAATCATAACATAATACTGATATCATATTCAATTATATAACCATAAATACAAATACACTTAATCCATGTCTAACATATCAAACAATGTAGTATCTCCTATTTCAAGATATTAACAAAATTTCATTTTCTCATACTCTAACAGATGATCATTCTTCTCATTGTTTCTAACAGTTCAGACTTTTAATCAATGTTCATGCATGTGACTTATTCAAATGCAACTATAACTGGGGATCAGTTGCCTCTATGTGCCTAATTGAACATTAATCGACACTAACAGTGTATGGCATATTTAAGATGCATGTAACTTGAAACAGATTATGATAAATGCCTATGTAAGATGCTTAGCCTGGGTTATAATACCAAAATGTAAAGTACCACTCTCATAAAGCATATGCCTGAATGTATCGACAATTATTTAAGAACATACCCAACGAGGATGACACGTTAAGCCGAACGCATTACCATATTATTGGAGGCATCACATATCAAAAGCATTTTAAACATTCATTTTGAATCATTTCATTCACAATCATATTAAATCACAAATGTCATTACACTTAAGAGTTCACACATACATTTGACAATATGTGAGAAATGCTATTCTTGATGTATAATGACAAAAGACATCTGCAGGTACAACTGATCCTAACCACTAACTCGTGTCCAATTATAGTAGCTATACTCTAATTAGATCTTCTTTGAATATGAAAATCAGCATTGTAATTTTGATGAGTTTGCAAACTCAGTGAGTAAACCATCATCGATGTATTCACTCAAGTCAGATACACAGAGATAAGTCATATCCCAATTCAACAAGTATTACAGATCATCAAATATTGAATATCACATCATATTTCATCATACCTTGTCAAGTACATCAAGTTTATCATACTTTCATAAGTATATCAAGTAAACTAACATTCCATAACATAACACATCCTCATTTACTTTTCAACTGTATTTCAAACAATTCAGTAATTCATTTCAATTCATTCATATGATACATATAAAGATGTATATGCAAATGCACATGTGACTCTATTTTATTTTTCTTTGTTTTGACTGAGTGCCTATTTACTATCCTATATCTATTGTGGATACCGAGCTCATTTCATTTACTGCCCCGTATTCGTTGTGGATATCGAGCTCATTAATAACTGAGCCTGTGGCTCTTTATGCGCAATCCTAAGCTTAAAGCTCTTTTTCACGTTGGTTACTCCGGTCATAACTCCTTTATCTGATCATACATTTCAATCTAATGCACTTCTGTCACATTCAATTGCTTACACATTTCATATCCATTCTAATATTTCACATTCAATTGCTCTCACATTTCATATTCATTCTTACATTTCACATTCAATTGATCTCACTTTTCATATTGATTCTGGCATTTCACATTTAATTGTTCTCACCTTTCATATTCAGCATACAAATGATACAAAAACACATATAATTGAGTTTACACGTTTAGTTTAACTCAAAGTACGCTTCAAATAAGTTATTGCCTTGATGCTCCGACAATGTCTGGATGTTGACGATCAACTTGTGTATCTTTATACAATACACAAATATTTCACACATCATTAAGTTGTCAATCATATGATTATTCAGTCATTCACATGTATATATATCATGTTACAATGCATGCTCAATTGGCATTCCAAGTATGTATTAATAAACAAAGATCTTGGCTGTACTTAAGCGGTTTTAGATCATTCAAACTTAATAGGATTTATACTATCATTTTGCAATTAGGTTTATACATTATGTAAGCTTGATTTATTCATTAATCATATACGTTCATATAATTATCCAATTCTCACTCACAATTACTTCATGTTCTCTAATGTTCATTTATTTATATCTAATACACATTAATCATACCCTTTGAATCATATTTACATTCATAAGAATATCTTAATTCCTTTAACAACTCATAATTTCCATATTTCCATACATTGATATCAAGACAATCCATTCCTTAAGTTATGACATCAATTAACAACTTAAACTTGTTAAACCCTTAGCTAATGAATCAAGCAACAATTTAGGTTTATTTCAAGCCTAAATTAAGTCCAAATACACCAATGTAAGTGATTTATCTTATATGGTTTAACAATTACACAAAATAGAAGTTTTTCATTTCAAAGCATTACCCACGACCATGGGAAGGAGCTAATGCAACTGTCCACGATTGTGGGATGAGTGAATCGAATGTGCACTATCCATTTTCATTCAATTTTTCTAGATTCTAACACATTTATACCAAATTCAAAATACCTTCATAATAGTCCATTAATTATACCTCAATTATACCTTAATTATATGTCAATTCCTTATCAATTTCAGCTTCAATTCTAACTCAAAATCATTCATTTGGTAGCTTATAAACTATTGTCTTTCATGCATGCAAAAACAAAATAGAAACTATCATTCATACATCATTTTCTAGCACTTATTTCACTTCAATATCACCATCAATCGATCTCTAATTTAGTCATCATCAAGTTCTATCATAACATGTCACAAAGAACAATACTTTACTTACTTGTTTAGCTCGAATTCCACCTCAATGATCAAGCTAACCTAACCCTCCATACACGCAAGATCATCCAAGTACAAGATAGGAGTAGAATGATTTTAGAAAAGGCAAAGGGATGATAGCAAATTATAACTATCTTTGAGCATAATCTTATATGGATCTTGAAGTGACTATGAACATAAATAAAGCAAATTTCGAAGCTGTGAGGGTTATGTATGTATTTCGGTAATGTGAAGAAGAAAGAAGAATGAATTACAACATAAAAAACTAAGGAAAGACTCTGCCTTATACATCTATCATTAGATGAGTTAAGATAAATGTCTCTTTAAGGGCATTTGTCCTATAAGGAAGCAAGCTACATGTCTTCTCCTTAAATGATACACATGTCCTTCTGTTTGGCTGCCAATTGTCACTTAAATGTACTACCATTTGTCACTCAACCTCTAAACCATTTGTCATTTAATTTTCCATGCCAAATGTCATTGATTATATAGGCTTAGTCATCCTAATTGTCCATGTAACAACTTGTCTTGCCACTTGGCATTTTCCTATAGTAAATGTATATTTTAATTCATTATTATCTCAGTTGTAACAATTAATTCCACTCGATCAGTTATTTTCATTGGTAAACCAAAGTACAAGACATTGGAAATGAACAGTCATTTTAGTTTCATACCCCGAAATATGTCAATTGAGTGCAATCTATCTAACTCACAATTCATATCCGTATGCTAATAGATTGCATATGAATGTAATCATAAAATTATGTCATAATTGTACCAAATTCATTCTATATGATGCAACTCATGAGCCTCAGTAATCTAAGACTTTAATCCCTCAATAATTTTAGAGATGGGATGTTATAAAAGGTCTTAAGGTGGGATCACCCCGTATGCAACTTAGCTTTTTGGAATTGAATCCCTTATCTTTTAGAATAATAAAATTTATGAATGTTAGTAAATTGTTTATTTCAAAAAATTTTAAAATAATAATAAGTAATAAAAATGATTATACAAAATAAAAATAATAAAGAAAAAATAACAAGCCCTAACTCTATTTTATTTTTCTGAATGGAAGCACAATTCCAATGGTATCTTCACAAACCAATCATATAGGACAATTCTTCTTAACAATTTGGAAACTCTTCCTTGGACTAACATTGTTTGGTTTAACCATCAGTTACCATGAGCTTTCATCTTTATGGCTTATAATGAATGATAAACTACCAACTGTAGATAAACCAACAAAATTTTTGAACTTCACAAATTGGTGTATTCTTTGTAAAAAGACTGCAGAAAGCACAAAACGCTTATTCTTTCAATTTAGTTTTGTTGCAGAAATTTGGAAAATAGTGATGCATAGATGCTTTATTCTTGATGCCTCAATTCACTTTAACAATCTCAAAATTTGGTATTCTACTATTAAACATCCAAACAGAACAATTAAATTGTCCTTTTGTATTTCATTTTCTTCTCTGGTTACAACTATTTGGGATGAAAGGAACAATCACATTTCTTAGGAAATGTTGGCCCCTAAATTTTTTTATTTATTTGATTAAGCATGATTAGATTTATTTTGGGGTCTTGCTAGATTAATGTATGTTGGAGTTAATTAGCATGTTAATGTTAATGAGATTATGTTACATAGGTGAATTGAATTAAAGTTAAAGTGATAAGTTTCATAAGGGGTATTTTGGGGAGATCACTTAAGTGGGAAGGCTTT
>JANIJH010568955.1:0-13425 GCA_024520975.1 Erythroxylum areolatum
CTTTAAGCATAAATACATCTTTAACACAATACATATACTAACACACTCATTCAAGTTCATTTAATATTTCTAAATTCTACGCAAATATCGAGGTCCAACATAAAGGGTAGAGTAAAGTTAAACGATTACCTTTAGCGCTTTAGTTTTGAAGCAACCCAAATTCCTAGTAGCATCCTTCAAAAATAGACTCAAACATTGCCAACCTTGTGAAATTCATAGAAAAAGCAACATTAAAGCTTTCATGAGGTACAAATTAGAGTATAAATATAAAAAATTAGAAGATGTAGAACACATGATACAAAATCCCAATAATAAGTATAATGACAATAAAAAAGGGGGTGTGACTTCAGTTGATGAAACAAAGAAGAAAAAGTCATATAAAAATAATCAAAGGGAGAAAGTAAAGGGAGGATCGAGGAAGATCTCTCCAAGTTGAATACATCCCATAATAGAGTGTTTGACAACATTATAGATATTGATATTGTTGAGAAAGAAAAAAGAATGTCCTCTAACCTTGTCAAAAAAAGAAAAACCCATATTGCCTTTTCTTCGAGATATTGAATACTAGCTAATGACTTTGAAAAACAAGGAATGTTGAATCATTTTCTAAAGGAAAATGATAAGGATTAATGACACATGGAGGACCAAAGGATGAGCCCTATACAAAGGTTTAAAACCAAAGAA
This sequence comes from Erythroxylum areolatum, assembly GCA_024520975.1. Classification (NCBI taxonomy): domain Eukaryota; kingdom Viridiplantae; phylum Streptophyta; class Magnoliopsida; order Malpighiales; family Erythroxylaceae; genus Erythroxylum; species Erythroxylum areolatum. The sequence continues at coordinate 685 of JANIJH010568955.1, forward strand.
CCTAAACGGGAGTCACATCATACTCAAAGGTTAATCACGTGATTATCAAAGGCGATTATAAATAAGCAAAATCTCAATTGAAAGTAAAACAAGAGAGCAGACCTGCAACAAACTATCTAATTATAGTATACTTGATAAAGGGATGAAAGTCTCTATGACCACCTTCCAAGAAACAAAAAATAGGTCTTTGATCATCAACTCTTCGGTTAAGAGAATATTAATAGATACAGGAAGTATTATTGATATCTTATTCTATAATGCCTTTAAAAAGAAAGGCATCCTAATAGATAGGTTGAAACCTATTACCTTACTTGTTTAGTTTTGGGGTTGATTAAATTTATATGAAAAGGAGGATATCTCTGACTATGAAATTGGGAATGGTTTCAAGAAAGATCAAAAATATAATGGAATTCTTATAGTATAGAGGCCCCTTTGGATATAATGTTATAACTGATAAGTCATACCTATATGTGGCACGAGCAATCCCATCACTTTATTAGTTGATAATCAAATTTTCAACCCCAAATAGACTACCCAAGGTATATGGGGACCCAAGGATGATAAAACAATATTATTCCACATCTATGCAAGAAAAAGAAAAGTTGTTTAAACCATAAATGTTAAATAATTGGATGTTAAAGAACCAATAAAAGAAATTAGGGGTGAGATAAAAGAAGATTTCTAATAGTTTATAGTAGAAAGGCCTAAAAATTCCAAGAATTTCAAAATTAGAGGAAGGAAGAAAGAAACATCCAAATAAAACTTGAAAATTTTCTTGCTTTAACAGTTAGAGATGTTTTTGGATGGCATCCAACCAACATACATTGCATGAGTAAGGAAATAAATTTTTATAAGCTAAATGTCAATGCTCTCTTTAGGCCAATAAAATAAAAAGAATTGTGTAATAGAAAGATAGTAAGCCATAGAATAGAAGGTGATCAAATTCTTGAATGCAAACTTCATTAGAGAAGCTAACTACCCTAAGTGACTAGCTAATATTGTCATGGTTAAGAAGCAAAATGAAAAGAGTATGATATACATTCATTTCACATATCTAAATAAGTCGCACTCTAAAGATAACTACCTTTTAACAAAGATAGATAAATTGGTGGATGTCACTTCAAGCCACAAAAATTTTAAGTTTTATAGATGCCTACTTACATTCCAAGCTATGATCTTCATAGGGGTTGAAGAGGGACATAACCCTTCTTCTATCTTTTTTATCTTCTCCTTTCTATCATTGTGGAAGGTTTAACTGAATCTCCATTTATGGACATTTCTTTTATAGAATGTAATTGTATAAGGGTGGATCATGTTCTGCTAGTGTTTTGAGAGAATTAGGGACTTTTCTAGCTTATGTGCTTACAAGATGTTAGTAACATCCAAAACATTCTTTTGGAAGGCATCAAGCATTGGCTCCACTTTTATATTATTATCTACCAAAGCAACTTCAATTTTCTTATGATTTAAGTTAGGCTCATTAGTGATTGAAGCATTGATTTCGTTGTCTTTACCATTGGATTCAGCAGGTTTGTATCTCTTAAAGTATTTAAACCATGGTACTCTGGTTCCTTCATTAGTTCTTAATAGTCTATAGTCTTGAAAGTTTTACCTATTGGTCTCCATTGCTCCTTAGCCTTTGGTTTATCATGCCCTACTTCATATAGATTGTCTCCATCCCTCAATCTCATTAATGATATGGAATTTGGTAGTTTGCTATATATAAATCTATGAGAACGTAAGGCATAGTTTACTCTTTTAGTGGTAGCTATAACTTCATTGAGATAGATTGGAACTCTTACATAACTAGCCAAGTAGTTTATTCCTCTAATGGTGTAGTATTCCAGAGAAGTACCATAGTTATTTAGTTAGAGTTGAATATGCCTTTGTTTCAAATATTGGGGTTGAAGTCCAGGTTTCCAAAGTTGAAAAAATAGTAGTATATTGTTCACCTAACGTGGACTTGCCTCCATGATCTTCATGGCTCCAGATTTATAGTAGAACTTAAAGAGAAAAACCCTATTTTGAGCAAAACCTTATTTCTTACATATAAAGTAATGTATGAGTTTGATATTAATGTAATGTTTTTTTTAATTTGAATCAAACTAAATAACATAATTTGGAAGCAACTTTGATTTAATTTACAAGTAATGTTTGACACTGATCATCCTACTATAAAAATAATGTTTTTTTTCTTCTGAAAAGCTCAGTATGACGATGTCTAAATTGCAAAGAATCTAATAGAAAAAAACTAAAAACTTCGAAGTTATCTTACATATATATAATTGAAAGCATATTTCGTTGAGTTTGACTTTTGTACTTGAGAATGGAGATGTAGAATTTTATGGCGTACTTTAGTATGCTGAAGGTGTAGGCATACACTGTCATCCAAGAATAACATGACAACTGGCAAAGAAATGCTCAACATTTGTTTATTTATTAAAAGCTAAATAGATCCGCGTATAATGAGAACTCTCTCTGTGGCACACGGTTACAAGTCAACCATTATTCCAAGCTCTTAGTCTGTTAGCCAGCCGGGGCACCTCATTTTTGTAGAGGAGTAGTAGTGACTTTTTTGGCATCAAATTGTCCAAAATTTCTTACCTAGACTAAGCTTATCACAATCTTCCATTTCCTAAGTCACCAACATTTTCTTAATGTCTTATTTTCAAAGTTGGTTCCTTTAGATAATTACTTTTCCATGGTTAGTTTGATAATTCAGTTGCATTTATCAAATATGTGGTTTGGGCGAACCACAACAATTTTTAATAAAATTTAAATTTAATTTTTAAGCATTAAAATATCATGAAAGAATATTTTTGAAAAATAATTTTGTAACTAATTTTAAAATAAAACATAAATACCATGTACAATTTAAAATTTTAAAAATAGTTTTTAAAAACAATCAAATTTTAAATAATGAAAATTAATTGATTACTTATATTTGTTAACATATATTTGTGATAAAGGTTCAATCATAACACGCGTCAACCCTGAGCGTAGTATTTGTTTCTATTTTATAATTAAGATAAATATGATATATCATATATAATGTTGGTTTCATAAGGCGCTACAATTCATAAATTTATAATTAATTTAATTATCTTTGTGAATCTATTTTTATTTGTAATAAGATTTTGTTTTTAATTATAATGCAATAACTATAATTCTATGAAATTATAATTATGATATATTGGAAATATAAAATATATGCTCACGTTAAACAATATAATATAACTCTAAAATTAAAAAATTAGTATCAGTTTGTGTTAATTTGTGTTTGAGTGGAATCAAATGTATTTAGGATAATTACTTTTTTTCCATTTTAAAAAGAACACAAATTATGAAGTTAATGTAGGTAACGATTACTTCAACAGCAATTTGGAAACAATTTCACTTCCATTATTATAGATGCAAAGGCCTGTTATTCTAGTGTTTTTTCTTTAATTTGAGTAAATTGTACCAACACACTACATTGAATCACTGCTTAAAATAATTCTCTATAGTTTGAATTTAACCTTTAAGTACTCAAAACATAGATTTTTAATCAATATTTATTATGGGATTTATAAAATTATTTGGTATATAAAACAAGTTTAAAGTAAATTGATGTTACAAGTCATCCTAATACAATGAATGTTTTAAAAATAGGATCGGAAGTTAAACCAATAATGATAGTAGACCGTCATAAAATGACTAAAGATTGAATAAAATTAGAAAATTTTAAATATGATTGAAAGAAATTGTCTTTACCTATCGAATAATTTGAATTTTAATTAAAAAAGATGATTAAATAAAAATTAATTGATTTATTGTGAAGAAATACAAGAGATTCTTCATAAACCCTCATATAATCGCTTCAGATCAAGAATACAAATGAGGAAACGAAGAAGAGGAAGAAAATATCTGAAGCCTACAGAAGGGGAGCTCTCAAATGTTCGAATTGACAGTCTGATGACTTAAGCTAAGTCACTTACATTCAGACACACGTGAAGCCTAAACACAACCGTATTGACAAAACGCATAGTACAAGGCAGAGGCAAAACGCATAGCATAAGAGGATTACTTAGTCAAAACACAATATGTCTTTTAAACAAATTAAAGTCTAGTGAAAGTGAACAAAAAAGAACAAAGGCAGAGTTGAAAGAGGCACGTGCATGACACATGCCATATACATAGACTCAGTCAACCACCACTGAAGGCAGCAAAGATCCTCAACCCTTATAAATAGACAAACCTCAAGCTTCAAAATTACAATCAATACATTTTACAAGTCTACTAAAAGTTTACATTTTCTGTGATTCAAGTGAGGAAATAACAAAGAGTGCTAGAGTACATACTGTAGGTACTAGGGAGTTTGATAAAACTCTTGTAGGTGTTCTTTAAGCACCCAATCTCTTGTATTTTCTTCTTCCTTGATACTAGTAAAATTCGGTGTGTGAGTTTGACCCTTGGACGTAGATAGCTTTGTGTTATCGAACCAAGTAAATCCTGTGTGTCTTCTTTACTTTTCTTGTAATTTCCATTTATGCAAAAATCAAATCCAAGCTTAAGCATCATCAGGTCAAAAAATAACACAGAAACTATATAAAGTTTCTAACATATTGGTATCATAGCCATCAAAGTTTCTGTCCACATTCACAAGTCAAAGAATCCATCAAGAAGAAAGATCAAACACAAGTCTTTACAAAGAACCTACAAGATGGTGGGAAAAGAGATGGAAGTGTTCATAGGAAAGGAGGACTTTGCAATCTGGAAATTACAGATGGAAGCCCTTCTTGAATCCTATAAATGCTTTGGCGCCATAGATGCTATATAGAAAGATGAACAAGATCCTATGAAGAATCTCAAGAAGGCAAGATTAGCACATTGCAAGCTAATGTTGCATCTTTCACCAATTGTCATCAGAAAATTGAAAAATTGCAACACAATAAAGATGTTATGGGATAAACTGGATGAGATCTACTCTAAAAGGTGCCTACCAAATAAGATGACATTGCTGCACAATCTTGCCAACTTCAAGATGAGCACAACAGTAACCCTATAAGACAATCTATATTACTTCTTCAAATTAATTCAAGATCTTGAAGCTACTGGGGAGGTAATTTATGAAGAACACTAAACAATAGTGATTCTAAAGTCACTACTACAAGAGTATAATGCATTCAGAAAGGTGGTTAAGCATGCTAGTGGTGATGCTCTAACAGTAAAGAGGATTCTTAACTCTTTGATGGAAGAAGTGATAGATAACAATCATTTCAAAAAACAACGAGAGGTGATGTTCTTGGACAATAGATTTGAGAATAGATCAGCACATACTGATTCAAAGAAAGGTGGACAAAAAGCTAGAGGAAAGGGTAAACAAAAAAAGGCTGATGATGACAAGAAAAAGACCAAAGCCAAAGGTAAGAAATGTTTTTACTGTGGTAAAGATGGCTATTTTGCTAGAGATTATAGGAAGAAAAAGAAGGATAAAGAAGCACAGAAGGCAGATGCAGGAAATGTTGAAAGACTTGAAGAATCTAGTGGAGATGAGATTCTTGCATTAACAGTTGAAGCAGATGAGTTAACAACAGACTGCATTCTAGACTCAGGCTGTACAATGCATGTAACTCCCCACAGGGAGTGGCTGTCTACCTTTGAGAACTTGTCAGCCAAAGTAAGGATGGATGATGCAGGGAAGCAAGACATTAAAGGCATTGGCAATGTTTCCATCAAGATGCATGATGGAAAGAGAGAACATTGAGCAATGTGAGATAAGTCCCTGGAGTTAGAAGAAATCTTTTATCCAAAAGTGCTTTTGACAAGCAAGTATACATAATAAGATCCAAGAATGCTTTAAGAGAAATCATCAAGGATGGTAAGGTGGTTATAAGGACAATTGAGAGAGGGGGCCTATATTATGTTGAAGGAACTACAGAAATCAACCTAACAATAAAGGAGAAGGAGCTGAACTCAATAGTTCTATGGCATGTAAGACTTGGACATGTAGAGAATAAGAGTCTCAAGCACCTAGAGCAACGAGGACTGTTGTCCAACACTACTGTAAAGAAGATTGAGTTCTGTGAAGGATGTATTCTAGGAAAACATCACAGAACCCCTTTCCCAAAGAATGCAAGGAGGGTCACTAGTAGCATGGAATATGCTCATAGTGACCTATAGGGGCCAGCACAGACTCAAACCATGGGATGTAAGAGATATTTCATGTCTATCATTGATGATAGGTCCAGGAAAAGTTGGATCTGTCTCCTAAAGTCTAAGGATGAAGCACTAGAAGCTTTTGTGAAGTGGCATACGTTGATAGAGAATCAAGCAGGAAAGACGCTGAAGTGTTTAAGGACAGATAATGGCTTGGAGTTTTGCAACAAGGAGTTTGATGATTACTGTGAAGAGAAGGGAATTCAAAGATACAGAACAATCAAAGCTACTCCTTAACAGAATGGAGTAGCTGACAGACTAAACATAACCCTTCTAGAGAAGACAAGATACATGCTGCTATCCTCAGGACTATCCCAAGCATTATGGGGGGAAGCCATCAAAACTGCAGCATACCTCATAAACAGACTGTCTACATCTGCAAATGAGTATAAGACTCTTGAAGAGGTATGGACTGGTACTAAACCTAATTTGACTAACTTGAGACCTTTTGGATGCAGTGCTTACATCCACCAAACTGAAGGGAAGTTAGAACCTAGAGCCATAAAAGGAGTGTTTCTAGGATATCCTGAAGGTGCAAAAGGGTATAAAGTCTTAATCCCACAACCAAAAGCTCACAAACTCAAATAAGTAGAGATGTGGTGTTCAAGGAAACTAAATTCCCACTGCTGAAGCATAAAGATGGAGGAATGCATGTTCAAGAGAATGTCCTACAACAGTTGGGTTTAAACAACAATTTGACTCCCTTCTATCTCTCACCCTCCACATATGAAGGAGAAGAAACAAAAATAGTTGCTAAACAGAGTACAGAAGCAGTAGAAGAAACATTAGACCCAAATTCCGACTCTCAGGAGGGAACTGAACAAGAAGAAGGAACAACAGAAGCCCAAACTCCACTACAGGACTATCAACTAGTCAGAGATAGGGGATCAAGGCAGGTAATACCAAACAGAAGGTATTTTGATAATAACCTAGTTGAATATGCCTATTTGGTTGTAGAATCAATTGAATCAGGAGTACTAGAAACCTATGAGGAGGCTGTGGAGAGGACTGATGCAGATCGGTGGAAGGAGGCTTGCCTAAGTGAATACTCTTCTCTAATAAGAATGAGACTTGGAAGCTAGTTCCCAAGCCACCTAATGCTAAGGTGATTGAATGTAAATGGATATTCAAGCTAAAGGATGGAGTAACAGAAGCTGATCCTAAGACCTACAAGACAAGACTAGTTGTAAAAGGCTTTAGGCAAAGAGAAGGAGTATATTACAGGGAAATCTTCTCCCCAGTGGTCAAGTTTAAAACAATAAGGATAATACTGACCTTAACAACTTTGAATGGTTGGGAGATACATCAGATGGATATAAAGATAGCATTCTTATACGGAAGGCTAGAAGAAACTATCTATATGAAGCAACCTACAGGCTTTATACAGAGAGAGAAACCAGATCATGTTTACTTGCTAGAAAAGTCACTGTATGGCCTAAAGCAAGTTCCTAAACAATGGAATAAGAAATTCGATGAAGTGGTGGCAGAATTGAGGCTCAAAAGAAGTACATATGACTACTGTCTATACTACAAGGACTTAGAGAAATAGGAAGTGGTCTATATGCTAGTGTATGTTGATGATCTAGTCATCACAGGAAAACTAGTGAAGAAAATTTAAGAAGTAAAGAATGCTCTGAAGAAGAATTTTGATATGAAAGCCCTAGGGAGAGCTAAGAAGCCATTGGGAATGCATATCATAAGGAATGAAGTAGAAGGGAAACTATGGTTGATACAAAGGGACTATATCAGAAAAGTCCTATCTAAGTTCAACATGGTAGATTCTAAGCTAAGTCATGCTCCAATTGCCACACACTTACAGCTGACAGCTGCTAAGAGTCTAACAACAGAAGCAGAAAGGAAACATATGCAGAAATATCCTTATGATGTAGGTATAGGTTGTATAATTTATATTATGATTTGTACTAGACCTGATTTAGCACATGCAATCAACCTACTTAACATATTCATGTCTAATCTAGGTACTTGAAGGGGCCCCTAAATCATGGTCTATGTTTTAATAAACCTAACCTAGAAGTCCTTAAACATACAAGCATAAATGGCTATGTAGATGCAGATTATGCAGCGGATAAGGACACATGCAAATCATTATCAACATATTACTTCACATTTTCAGGCAACACAGTAAGCTAGAAAGTACAACAACAATTAGTGGTGTCGTTATCTACAACAAAAGCATAATGCTATGCTATCACAGAAGGCCTAAAAGAGCTAATATGGCTTAAGGGACTATTAACAGAAATCAAAGTTCATATCACGGAAGCAAATATTCACACCGACAGTCAAAGTGCTATTTACCTAAGCAAGGATCCGATTCTTCATGAGAGGTCGAAGCACATAGACTTTCAACTTCACTTCGTCAGAGACAAGGTCAATGCCGGAGAAGTTAACCTGAAAAAGATAAAAGGTGAAAACAATCCATTAGATTTTGGGACAAAAGTCATTTTAATAAAGAAATTCATTTTCTGTAAAGAGTTTCTACAGATAAATGAAGCACCTTGAGGGAGAAAAAAAATAAGGCTTACCTATTGATCTCACAACATCGGAGAAAAATTAGGGCTTCGTGTTTTTTGAAATTGGTCACGAATTAAAGGATTGAGTGAGGATTCATAAAGAAGGAGGGAAGAATGTGAAGAAACATATGAGATTCTTCATAAACCCTCACTTAATCACTTCAGATCAAGCACACAGATGAGGAAACGAAGAATAGGAAGAAAATATCTGAAGCCTACAAAAGGGGGAGCTCTCGAATGTTCGAACTGACAGTATGATGACTTAAGCTAAGTCACTTATATTCAGACACAGCCATATTGACAAAATGCACAACACAAGGCAAAGGCAAAATGCATAGCATAAGAGGATTACTTAATCAAAATGCAGCATGTCTTTTAAACATATTGAAGTCTGGTGAAAGTGAACAAAAAAGAACAAAGGCAAAGTTGAAAGAGGCACGTGCATGACACATGCTATATACATAGACTCAGTCAACCACGACTGAAGGCAGCAAAGATCCTCAACCCTTATAAATAGACAAACCTCAAGCTTCATAATTACAATCAATATATTTTACAAGTCTATTAAAAGTTTACATTTTCTGTAATTAAAGTGAGGAAATAACAAAGAGTGCTAGAGTACATACTATGGATACTAGGGAGTTTGATAAAACTCTTGCAGGTGTTCTTTAAATACCCAATCTCTTGTATTTTCTTCTTCCTTGATACTAGTAAAATTCGGTGTGTGAGTTTGACCCTTGGACGTAGATAGCTTTGTGCTATCGAACTAAGTAAATCTTGTTTGTCTTCTTTACTTTTCTTGCAATTTCCATCATCATTATTATCGTCATATCCAGTCTAAAATTTCGCAGTAAAATGAGGTCTGAGGAGGTCTGATTGTACGCAGCCTTACACCTACAGAGTAGAGAAGCTGTTTTCTGTAGACCCACTTACAAATATGACATGAAAAAAGTGATGCAGGTAAAAAAATCAAAATATATAAGTAAATAAATTACTATACATACATAAGGAAAATAAATAATAATAATAATAATAATAATAATAATAATAATAATAATAATAATAATAATAATACTAAATAATAATAATAAATAATAGTAATACTAAATAATAATAATAATAATAATAATAATAATAATAATCATGACGAAAAAAAGAAAACTCAATTTCTACAAAAATCAAATCCAAGCTTAAGCATCATCAAGCTAGAAAATAACACAAAAATTACACAAAGTTTCTAACATTTATTGTAGTTTGTAAGAACATATTAATTTACGAAAATTGATCATTTAATTAATAAACTTGACATAAAAAATTATTACATTAAATCAAACCGAAAAGTTAAAAACTGAGTCAGAAAATTTAATGATTAAACTAATTGAATCAGTTAGATTTTTTAATAATTGAATTTAATAGAAAATAAAATTATAGGAAAAAGATAGCCATAATCAATTTAGTGGTATTCATGATCATTATAATTAATATAAATTAATTAATCGTACGTTTCTTAAGAAATAAGTGAATAAATTAGAAGTTGTTGCACGAGTTAGCTACAGGCATAAGACAGCTAGCGATGTAAACAAGTGCCACGATGAAAATATAATATTATAAACTATAATTTAATATATGTGAGAGTAATTTAATCTCTACGGACAAGAGTAATTATGAATATGACCAAATGGATGCGTATGTAATTAGCTCGACTATAATTTACATTACTAACCACTAAAAGTAATTCAAAATTCCTAAACTAACAGTTTAGGTATTGTTTTCCCCGTAACGATTCAAAATTTTAACAACAAAGGACACGCGTGTTGTATGACAAAAGTTTGTACTCAACGTTGAAGAGAGCATGATGATGATGATGATAATGGAGACATTGTTGTGAGTTACAGACGTGAGGGGGTGGAATGAATTTTACAGATACCATCAAGCAACTCATGTTCCCTAAGTTGACAAGATGCTCTCGTTTTTATCGAACACATGACGGGACTTGTTGGGTATCCAAATAATTCATTCCTCTGGTAAGGGGGTCATCAAATCAGAAACAGTGTTGCGGCTTTGCAACAAACACTTCTGCCAAATTTTCTGGTTCCAACAACCGTAGACCACAGCCTCGTCTATTCATACTGCCAATTATCAATGGACGGATAATCGACCGACGTGCATCGTCAGAAGCTTGCGTGTGAAACGGCGCCATTTTGTTTGACATACCGGCTTGGGGTTGGCCTGCAACACCTAATTTTTTGAAAGCAACAGCCAGTGCCATTGGTTGCGTCGACGCAATATCTATCTCGTTTTGATTCGATTTTATTTAAGATCTATTGTTTTTTAATTTAATTTAAGGATTTGAAATTTTTAATCAGTTACTTGAATAAAGTATTCGATTATTTGGTTCTTATAATTATATTTATTAGAAGTCATTTTGATCGGCTGCGCTTCACTCCAAATTCATCGGATATTTATTTATACGACTGTTGGTGATTGCGACTACCAGATGGAAACAAACGATAAGATAAAACAGGGGGACCGCAATAGATGGTACGTGCATTAGCCATCTGCGCCATTGGCTACTCCGGAATCTGGGAGTGGGAGCACCTTCCAGAGAAAATTTTAATTTATTTAACTTGATGTATTCATTTTTCATATAACTTTCCTCAGAATTCGCAACTCGCTAATTATATTAAAAGCATAAAAAAGAAACATTCATTCAATTGGATTGATATTCTATATTTTGTCTTCTATTAAAAAAAACATCATTTATCTGTAGCTGGATACAACTTCAACACATAGGTAAACGATGACTTAATAACATAACGTGTATTCTTTCCAATAATTGTGGTTGAAGCCGTAGCTTCTACACATACACATAGAATCTAATTGATTTTATCGTTTGGTTATCCCCAATTTCTCCGTACTTCAGCCTAATTCCGAAAATAGTTTCGGCAAGACCTTCAAGCCTTAATTTCCCAAAGAAATCTTCCTTCGTAAAGTACAACCATGAAAAGTTGGTGCAGTCCAAACTCCAAACACCCCTCTTTATGCAGACACAAGCACATGGTACCGTGAGTTGGGGTATGTGTAGATAAATATGTAGCAATTTAAATTTCAAAGTCTCGTACTTGGCATTAAACGTCAAATATGCTTCAACAACATCAAACATGAATTTTGGTTGGGTCGTTCGTGCTAGGCCCAAGTTCAGGCTCAAACACAGACGACCCATTCGCAGGTAGAAACCTCCCATGCACAAGTAGAGACCTACGTAAAGACCTAAACTTAGCGTCAATCCTATATATAAGGTACTATTTTACCACGATAGAGGTACGAGATTCAAAAACCCTAATTCTCTTGATTCACTAGCCTAAAAACTCTCCAAAAAGACTAACTTGAGGGTCGGAGGGGCTTATCGGGAAACAACCCCCGACGCGCCTTTGTTGTTTTCAAGCCAGAATCAACCAATCTCATAGATCCAATCGGTAGTGCCCAGCCTCACCAAAATCTGACAGAACCAATTGGCGCCCACCGTGGGGCCCGACATCAGGGCACCACGTCGAGAAACACACAAATCAGTCAGGCGGCAGTAGCCAATCCTGATATAGCCGCTGTCGCGACACTTGCACTACAGCTGATAGGCTCGCAATTACCTGCCACTCTTCCGCTAACGCATCATGATTCCCGCACACAGTCTACACACTTGAATGATCAACTACAACCACAGAACCCAGATCAAAAGGAACAGAGCGTAGCCCTGGAGGACAATGCTGAGACCGACACGCATCCGAATTTCCAGCACCCCCTGGATGCAAATCCTCCTGTACCACAACAAACCTCCCTCACCCGAAAACAAATCGAAGAAGCGGCTGATCTCTTGATCCGTCAAACAATCTCAGCAGGAACAACAACAGACACCAGCACGGCAGATTGGTATGATGGCCAATCGCCATTCTGCTGAAGCCCTAAAAAAAATCGTGGACGATCGGATCAATGTGACTATGAACTCCCGCCTGGGTCA
>JANIJH010568989.1:0-13423 GCA_024520975.1 Erythroxylum areolatum
ATCGCAATGATAATTCAATTCAACCTTCACAATACGATTCACATTTCATAATTCATACTATCATCACAAATGACATAGTTAAAGCCTCCTTTATTAGCTAAAAGTTAACGTTAACTTTCCTCCAATTGACAAATATTAAATATGATTTACTACCTTTGAATGAATAAATGCAAATAGATTGACGGTGGACCCCTAATATGATTTACTACCCTTGAATGAATAAAGGCAAATGGATTGAAGGTGGGCCCTCATTACAGTGGGGCCTAGGCAGGTGCCTTGCCTACTCCTGCCCAGGGTCGGCATTACCATCACCACTAAGTGCAACCTATACTATTAGTGACCCACCCTTTTAAGAGTATAGTTATTTTCTTCAGATTTCGTATGTTTGGTTTCCTCTTCACCTCAACAACATCATGGATTGAATATGCACATAATTCCTTCCCATGTTGAAAGGCTTTCGTGGAGGGTTAGTTACCACTCTATTATCAGCTACATAATTCAAGTTGATTGCAATGCTCCAAGATAAAAATGTAATAATTGTTGGATCTTGTTCAACTTGGTTGTTTGTTATCAAGAGCAGGTCGTGACCCCTGCTAAAGCTTCTTTCTAATTTCTTTAAAATTGAAATATTGACCAAAATTATAGTAGTCAAATTGTTTCCACAATGCTTGCGTTAAGATGCAAATACGAACAAGTTCTCAACTTCTAATAATGTAAGATCTGGTGCCAATCATAGACAATTTGGACAAAACAACATCATTTATTGAGGAATTTCCATTTTGCAAAACAAAATTTTTGTAGTTTTGGTTCATTCCTGTGGAAATATTTGGATGCAATCTACTTCCTTCCTGAATCCTGAACTAGGTCTTCTTTTGATGATGCATGGAGAAACGTGTCCAAGAGGCCAAGCTTCTTTATCTTCTTCTTCTTCAAATTAAATGCCATAATCGAATTCTTAACACCCAAACTTATTAGTTTATGCCCTTGCAACTAATCGGTTAGTTGCAATTTGATGTATGACATTATTACTTAATTAATAAAAGACATTCTTTGTCTTTATGTATTAAGTTAATTATATTTGATGTTTTTAATACTAATGGTAAAATTCCGGGAATAATTATTATGTAATTATGATTTGACTCTTACAAATTTTCCTTTTCCAAGCTTCATGACGGGGCTCATTATAATGAAATCATAATTATAAGATTCAATTTATATTTAGATGTTGTTCCTAATTCTAGTTTAAAATAAATAGCATATACTAAGGAAGGGAAAATTTTAAATAAATTTAAATTGTAATTACTAAAATGCAAACAAACTTTCTAAATAAAGTCAATAACAAAATTCAAGTTTATAGTCTTTATTTTTTTGGTTTAAATGTTAACTAAAATAGTCAAAGCCAGCATAACTGTAAAAGATAATAGTGACAAATATAAATTAAATGCTAACAAAAAAGAGAATGTTTATCAATATGGAATCACTAAAATGTAATATCAGAATCAAAAGGACTGACGTGAGAAGATAAATTGTTGAATTTGATATATTTTTCAGTTTTCTCTTTAAAACTCACAAAAACCAGCAATTGATAAAATTTTAGGGGCTACTTGGTTTTGTTTTTTCTTTGGTTTTTTGTTGCTATTTTCGTAAAAAAAGAAACAGATGATTACAATATGTTTGGTTAAAACTTGTTTCCATTTTTCATTTTTAAAAATAAGAAAATGGCAACAAGTTTATGAAAACGTAAAAATAACATTTTCGTGTGTTTTTAAAACAAGTTTTCTTGTTTAAAAAATAGCATCATATTTGGTTTCTCTGTGCTGACTTTAGCATTTTCAGTGTCTCCTACGTCTTCAGCATCTTTTGTGCTTTGATTTATCCATGTATACCCTTTTCTTGTTTGTTTTCATATTTATTGCTTCATTTGCTTTCGGGTTTTTATTGTTACTTGCCTTCAAAGCTTTCTCTACAACCAGAAATCAACAAAAAAAAACCTACAATCAACAAAAAAACCTACCACCTTCACGGCCTTCTCTTCCAATAATCTTCATCTCCTAAAACAACCATTTAATCAAATCCTTCAAATAATCTCATAGTTATTGTAGCATAATTGAAACAAAATTGGTAATTCATCAACTTCTTTATTATTGTTGTTTTCTTTCAAGTCTTTTACTTGTGGTGTGATAGACTTCCATTCTTGTTCATGGGGCTGTTTAAGTGGCGAAGATGTAAAGAAACACCTCCAGCCTCCTCATCCTTAGTGCTACGAGCCTTATGTCATTTCTTTACAAATTCCTTCCTCTCCCTATTGTTCGTGGAGTCCAACTCTCAAAAGGCCTCTCTTTTGCATTCTATGCCATCAAATATATTCGCTATAACCAAGACTTTATCATTTCTCAGTCCACTTCTCCTCATCCTTAGCTCAATTTTGATGGTTTGATCCTTACAAGCTCATGTCTTTTGTTCTTGGTAATCATCATAACATTGGTCTAAGGTGTTGACAACAAGCCTTCATAGCCTATCTATCCATTGTAACATAATTGAATCTTGATCTCTTTGACTTTCATGGAAACTCATATTTGCAACAATATTTTTAACTCAATGAAGCCTCAGTCTATAGGTGCTTAGGTTAAGCAGTGTTAGGAGGCAACAATCATGAATTACTTCACTATATATTCCTTAAATTTCTTTAATGGCTTTTATCCCACCAACTTGACCCAATTCATCCTCTGTCCTGTTATATGTATACAGTTCTACATTGATCACTAGAAAATGCTTGCAAAAACCATATCTGATCACGGTGAAAAATTCTCATATATGCTCATTTTAAAAGTTTATGAAATGAAAACTCCACTTTTAAGATCACTAACTTTTAAGTAATGCAACTACACTCATCTATACATACATAATCTTCAAATGCAGTTAGTTAACATCATGATCAACTTGATTGTCGATCACTTTGCAACATATAAATACTACAAAAGTCAATAATTTAACTCCTAGACTTAGGGCAGATGTTTATGAATGTACTGGATAATGCCATAAATCTGAGTCAAACTTATGAGCTTCCTTTGACAAACTTGCATAATTAAAAAGTCAAAATATTTTCTAATATTTGATCTTTAATGATTAAGGTAGAAAGAATAGGAAGAGAAAATGTAACATTTAGTAAGAGAGAATTTGATATTTCATATTTTTATAATAAAATTACTTAAGGGCACACATTATTATATTTGAACATAGTGAACACTTATATAAAGAAAGAAAAATCTTCTCTAATGATTTCATTCTTATCATTATCTTATATAATTATTGAGAGATCCTTAGGTAGTTACACTCTTGTTAGATCATAAGTCTAAAAAGGATTGATTCATACCTATTATTTGTTCCCCGATCTTCAACTACAGGCCTAGTTTAAGGTTAAAGATGAAAAAAAATGACATTTTAGTGATCTAGGTCTCTAAACTTGAACATATAATAGATTGTTCTCACATCAAGTATGTTATTAGGTATTCAAAACTTTTCTTGAATTTGATGAAATGTAATGAATTCAACTACCCATAATATTTCTTGGGCGATTAGTTCTTTGTAAGAAGGTTAGGACTCAGGTTGTTTAAGATAAATCTCTTTTACTACTGAGGTAATTAAATGGTATACCCACTTTTCAATAGTATTGTATATAGTATTAAATGATTGTGTCCATTTGCCTAAAACTTTGGGCCTTCTTTAAACTCTTCAAAAGATTTCAATCAATGCTCATATATGTACTATGGATTAATTAACAATTGAAGATGAGAAAAACACCACGGGCCCTTTTACTTAGTCCATTAGAGTAATTACTGCAGAAATAGGTTCTAAGTTCTAGCAAGTGATTGTAAATAATAAAACTTCACTTGAATTAACATTTTGTAACTTTATAATTTTAGATTATATTCCCGTATTCAATTAGACAAAAAAGCAATTTAATGCTTTTAGATAACTTACCTAATTAACTCCCCTCATATGCTTTTCTTCTTTTCCTGCAAACACTAGCTAAAATTTTTAAAATATGTTGAAAACACTTGTGCTTGCATGAGCATGACATGCATCATGCATATATTATGACCTTGCTTAAATTTACATCTTTTTTATGCTATATAATCAAAATTTTAAAAGATAGCTCCCGTACCATTAACGAGCACTGAACATTGCAGATATTTTTATAAAGATTGATTGACTTTCATTTAATTTCTCACTTAAACTCTTCTATCTTTTTCATGTCGTTGTATACAGTTTAACATTTAATATGGTTGTTTCATGTTCATTTTAAATCATGTTTAGCATTTAATACTTTGTAAAAATTGTTGTGATTGATGTCACTTATATGTAATTACATTAAGTGAAAAAGGTTTGAACAATATGAACAATTCTAATGATTGTGTAGAAATAAATGAAAAAGATAGAGTATAAAATGACACCATAGACATGTATTTAATCTCATTGATGTTGAAGAAGTGAAGAAGGGAAATCGGATGACTACTACCTCTCCTAAATCTGGTTGAAAGAATATTAAAGCAAATCTTCAAACAAAATTCAATAAGGAGTATGTTGATGTTCAATTGAAGAACAATGATAGATGGATACTTGTGTAAAGCCCCAACATATACCTTGGAAGTATTATAGCATGTCTAGAGTGTATTAAGAAGCGAACATAATGAATTAAGTGCATCTAAGTATAGTAAGAGACATAATAGTACTTAATGTAAAAGACATGAGTAAATGGGTAATTTGTTCGTTTCGACATGGATATACATACTTAGAAGCGTGATGTGAGGGGAATTGATAAAAAAAGTATTTCATAAGTAAATGAGATGTTGTTGGTTAGATTGGATGTGTTTTCACATTGCTCTTGCATGATAAGACTAAAGTTAGTTGATTTAAGATATGTACCTTACTATTTGGATAGGTTATGCTAAACATACTTCTATAATTTGGCTATATCTTGGCTGGTATACCTTCAAATTGGATAATTTTAATTTGAGATTAAACTAGAGAAATAGATCTAAAAGTTTGGTGAAGTAACCAAAAATTGATTCTGCCTATAAGAATTTTGAATTCTGGTTTGAATTTGAGTTCTAGCTACTATCCTATTTTTCAAACAACTTGTAGTTTTTTAGGTATAACTCAAATTGCATGAAATTTATGCCATTAGAAAATTAAAACATAGGAGAATGAAATTCATTGATAAGATCATAGGCCAATGTGGGAATGAAAGGAAGAAAAAGGACCAATGTGCGTTTTTTCTAAAGTTAACACAGCACTAATTGGATTAAAACATGTGTGACGAATAAGATTATAGCTTATATGTGTCCAATAGAATTGTAACACATGGTCCAATAGTATTTTAACACATGTTCCCATAGAATTGTGGCACATGGTCTGATAGAATTGTGACACATGGTCCAATGGGATTGTAACATGGTCCAATAGGATTGTAACATATGGTCCAATGGGATTAAAACACGTGTATAAGACCAAAAAAATCATGAAAAGGTATATTGAAAGGGAAGACAACTTGAGGGTTTCACTTCAAGTTTTTCTCCTCTCCATTTCACCTTCATCATCCCATCATTTTTCGTGTAAAAAATCAAGATAATCTTAGGTGAAAATCAAGGTTAAAGTTAAGGATTTTCTCTTCACCTTTACCTTTTCTTGCTTTGATTATGAAGAAATGGAATTATAAGGTTGGAAGTGGGATTGAGATGTGTATTTGTGATGTTCCTAGTTAGTGAGTCAAGCAAAGCCAAAGAGGAAGGGAAGGAAAGGCAATAGAAGACCTACTTTGTCAATTTTGAGGTTTAAGACTTCACTTAGTTAATTTCTGTATTTGTACATATTTGAATATGTACAAAGATTCATTTGGATATGGAGTAGTTTCTGGGATGATGTTTTGGTGTTATTTTAGTATTATCTTGCATAGAATTGGTTGAATATGACAAGAGTGTATCGTGTAGTGGAATTATGTCTAAGGTTTGTTGAACCAGTCACATTGTTTGGGTCATAACTCAACTTACAGACCTCCAAATTGGTTTATTAGTTTCATATGAAACCTAAGAGATAGAAACTATAAATATATAGAAGAGACTCTGACTTAATTCTTACTTTATAATATTGGAAATTGAGATAGAAAATTATGACCTGATGCTGCCCCTATTTTGGAGTAGCTTGTTATATTTGGTCTATATCTTATGATTGGGAAGTCCAAAATGGTCTGATTGTTATTTCTATGGCAAATAGAGACATATCGTAACAAATGTCTAGAAGGCCTCAAAGCCTAATTCAAACGTTTTCTATATGCATATTAAGGAACAAAAGGAGTCCGTCATGTGATTTGCTTCTGGACTGATTGGTTGCTTATTTTTTTATACCAATGTGGGCTTAACCCAATTTTTTGTTTGTTTTCATTTATGATTTTTACCAAATCTTGTTTGAACCTTTTTGAATGTGTATGAAATTTGAAAAACATATAGAAATAAATGAAATAGGACTTACAATATGTGAATTGTGTGATTGAACATTGGAATTTAAGATTGAACATAATGCATTCTAATGAAAACTTATAAGTACATAAATGATTCGTATGCATATTTATCACTCAATGTGTATAGTGTGATTATACAAGTATGATTTTGACACCTTTCTAATGGTGATAAGTTATGAATTGCCTGTATGAACACAGATACAGATTTTATGCCTTGAAATGTACATCATATGACTTGTCAATATATAAATTGTGAAACTGGTAAATGGTTAAAGAAAATGTTACAGTGCCAGCTCTATTGTCTTGTTGGTAGATAGATGGGCATGCCTATAGGGATACAGCGCAGCAGCTACAGTTTGATACCAATGTTGTCTTCATTTGAGACCATAATGTCTCTACAGTTTAATGCCTTTGGGTATTCACAGTTTGATACTTTCGAATATCCGTAGTTTGATACTTTTGAGTATCCATAGTTTGATATCTTCAGATATCCACAACACTTATTATCCACACCTACAGAAAATGTGCAGGCCTAACATAGAAGTAAACAAAAATAAATAAGAAATATAGTATGACAACATAAATAATTTGTATTGATGAGCATTTGCATTTGTATTGATAATTTGTTTCATTGAGTGTTAAATATCAATGTTTGACTTTTGAAGGTGGATTTATGGTATATGAATAACATATTAAAGCGTGTTTGCATTATGTATTTGATTAAATATGCCATCACTATTTATATTTGTTGGGATATTCATGATAACTGTTGTAAGTGTAACATCATGTTTCCATCCCCTATATTTGTGTAATTGAGAAAATAGCAATGAAAGATTAGAAAAATGCATTTCATGCTCATGCATAATATAGCATACACACACACGTGAATATTAACTTTTTGTACATTAAAATGATTGTACATGCATTTATTAACATTTTTTTGTATAATTGATCTATAAATGTGATTATATTTGGAATTGTGAATTATATGTGTTAAAATTGATTTGGAGAGTATATGTATTGACTCAAAATTTTTGGTCAAATTATGAGAATTTTTTAGAATTTAATGGGTATTTTTGAACTAGGAAAAATGCCAAGTAGTAGAACAATTGATGAATAGTAATAGAAATAAGAGTCAAACGGAAATGAAAATTTTATAAATGACATTGGGATTTAATGACTTATGTCCTGGAAATTGGGGAACAATTGGAGTAGAAATTGGAGACAAATAGACTAGTTAATAAAAGACCAAGAAGAGACCTTGAGAAAGTGACAAGTGGCAAGTGACACTGTTTTAAATTACAAAATTAATGATCACTTGTCTTTTACGAAACATGCTTCATTTCTCCATCTTCTTCATTTTCTTCATCTTCTTCATATGCTCTCTTCTTCACTCATGACACCTCACTCTCACCCTCACCCTCATCATATTGACTTTTGTTCAACTTTTTCACTTTGCTTCTTCAAGATTTATTGTCTTCTCCATCTTGTTATTAAAAGACCCAACCTATTCCACCTTAAAAGGGTGATGATCGTATATATTGGAGGAGCTAAGGTTTCATGGTGATTGAAGAAGCTTTGGGTTAATTAAGTAAGTAACCTATTAATCTTCATGGCTTTGATGAATGAAACATGTTTTGATGATAGTTAGAGGTTAAATGTTCATAAAATGAGGATGGGTACATGCTAAAACGTGAATGAGAAATATAGGTAGATTCATGTCTTGCTTTAGTGTTTTGATGGGTAATAGATTATGGAATGATATACTGTTGGATTAAGTGAGTAAATGGTGTTTAAAGTATGCTGGAAAAATGTTAGCTGCAACATTTTCCACTGATTATACATCTGTAATTTAGCCATAACTTGTTCTGTAGATATCCAAATGAGATTTTTTTATTTAGATTAAATTAGAGACATATGAGCACATTTTTCATGAAGACATAAAATCCAAATTATATCTTTAAGAGTTTCAAAATTAAACTAGAAGTTGATTACTAAGTGCAGCAGAAAAATGAAGAAGTGTAGAAAATGATGAACATGCAGGAATGATGTTCTATTTTTGATGTCTATATTTATTTATGGATTTTGATTTGTGATCAATTTGAGTTAAAATTGAAGTGACAATGAAGGTGAAAATGAAATAGAAAATGCACAAAAAGTGTGATAAAGGATTGTGATAATTGGAGTTAAATGAAGATTTGTGAAGTAGACAAAATTGCAGAAAAATGAGATGTAGAAAAGTATGGAAATAGGTTCTATTTTTTAGTTGTAATCAATCTGAAATTTTGAATTGTGTATAGAGAATACTAGACTGAAAGTTGAGGTATAACAGAATAATCAACTTGAAATGATAGAATTTTGGCAATGTAGTGTGTTGGAGTATATTATATGGAGTGTTTTTACTGAACATACATTTATATTCGAGTCATACCTTGATTTATGAATATTCAAATTAGATGGATTTTGATATGGATGAAACTAGAGACATACGGCTACAATTGTTAAGAAGAAATTGAATTTGAATTCTGTCATTAAGAGCATTGAAATTTAGCTTGAAGTTCAATTTTGGCTGAGGCTGTAGCATTACCAGTGATAGAAATCATTTTTTGTTGTTATCGAATAAACTGTATTGATGTAGGCCAAATAAGGCAAAGTTGACTTCACAAAAGTTGTAGTTTATTTTCTTAGCTTTCAATTGGTATAAATTTTGTAAATTTGGATATTGGAATTGAGAGATATGATTTATACAACTTTGAGTGCATGATCATGTACTTGCCAAAATTTTGAACGTACTCAGTCTGAAGTATTTTGAGTATAACTTTCGAAATACTAAACCAAATTGTATGATCTTGGTGTCATTAGAAACTTAAGACATAGGAGAAAAATTTTCTAAAGGAAGTGTGGTCAAATGACTCCATTTTACTTGTCAAAATGATCATGCAAATTGGACACAAAATTCTATTTTTAGAAAAATCTGGAATGATCAAATGAGTTATGAAATTAGATTCAAATTATTTTATGGAGATGCAAACCCTAAGTAAAAATTATACTTATGTGAGTGTTAATATATGAATGATTATGTGACAAGAATAATTGAAAGATACCTAGAATTGTCATTGAGCATGCATTGTACATAATCCATATATATACATATGTGCATAAATGAGCACGTGTATAATTGTGCAAATTTGTGATATGTGTAAATGTATATTTTGCATAATATAGAGGAGCATTTGGAACGTCAACATCCAGACGTTTTAAGATTATGGAAGCTATGCTAATCTGGAGCGTACTATGAGTTGACTTAGATGGTCTTACTTTAAATGAATGTTTTGTTTAAATTTTGTTTTGAATGACTATATGAATGTGATTGTACTGATTCCAAACATTGAATGTCTGAGGCATTTGATGTTTGAATATCAAATTGGAAGTGCTCATTGTATGTGAATTGGACTGACTATGTGATACTCAACTTGATTGTTGAATGCCGGACTAAGGTCTGATGATAAATGTGAATGAGACTATGAATGTGATTGATTGAAACAATGATTGATTGAATATGTATGATGTATTTCATTACATGAATGCATTATCAGATAATAAGAACTGTGACTTGAGTAGCCACTAAAAATGAGCTTAAAGCTCGGAATGTGATTAAGAGCCGAAGGCTCGCTATGTATAATGAGTCATTTATCCCCAACGGATAAGGGATAGTATTAATGAGCCCGATATCCACAATAGATACAGGACATTTGTAGGCATTCAATCATAACAATAACAATTGAAAGTGAGTCTCATGAGCACAGCATATGCATCTAATATGTATGATTTAAATGGTTTGACTGATTTCTGAATGTGATATATGTTTTAAGTGAATATGAAAGGTATGTGAGTCAACATGATGAATTAATGAAGTGACGTGAATTATGTGATTATATGAATTGATGTGTTATGTGATTGAGTGAGCCATCAAGGATGGTTCACTCACTGAGTTTGCAAAACTCAACCCAAATTTTGCAATATTTTTTAAGCTTAGAGAAGATCTCCAGTTAGACAAATTAAAGTCTAGCCACTACGTTTGAGTAAGAGATAGAAGTCGAGATCAGTTTGAGTCTGCAGTTGTATTTCTTTATTTTGTATCAAAATGTGTATTATGCAAATACTGTATAATGTGTATATGAATGATTTTGTAATGTAATGACATTATGACTAAAATGATTTGATCTGAAATGGGCCCAAGTGACTAGTGAAATTCTAACGAGTTATATAATGATTATAACTCTTGTGATTGAAAATGTTTATGAATAAAATGGGCCCAATTTGTTTATTAATTTTTCACATATGCATGTGTTATTTTAAAAGAAAAAATATGTTCTCGAATATCGTTAATATGTTCAGGTATATGCCCTATGGTGCTACAATAAGTGGTCTTCCAAACTAAATGTTTCCCCAGTAAACTTCCAAGCTTAGCACGGTTGTTAATCCATGTAGGTCCAAGTCATAAGAGTGAGGTACAGGGAATATTTATAGGGACCGAGGCCAACAAATAGGAGAAAAAGTACTTTTGGAATATGATTTTAGCTAATGATGATTGTACATGTAATGAAGAAAGGAAATTATATGTTTTCTTTTGGATTGCCATGTAAATGTAAAGATGTATTACTACTGTTAAGTGATAATGTTAAGCATTGGGACATTTTGTAATATGCATATATACAAAATTGAATATAATTGTATACCATGAATGTATGTACAAGAATTTTGGGTGCCATGGGTGTGGATAGTTGTAGGTTCCATAGAGGGGATGTTTCAACTTAATTATATGTTTACACCCATATTTGATGTATTTTGCTTGATATTTTATACTTTTGTTAAATATTTGGTAATTAACGTGATCCAAGTGTGTTTACATGTGATAATTGCCTTTATGGACTTAAAGGAGAGGAATTCGAACAAAAACACGACTTAAAATGAAGAATTGACAAACCTAAAGGAATGTACGACTGTGCATATTGACCGTGTACTTTCTCATGGCCGTGCACTTTCATGATACCCAGCAAATTCCAATTATGTACAGTCTTATGCATGATCGTGCAAAAGACTGTACATCTCCCAAAATACAAGATTATACCTCTACATCACAAGAATACTTGATAGAAGATAATCACGGAGATTTAGAATTATGAACCCGTTGTTTTCTATTTATTTTCCTTTCAATGTTTGTTTGATTTTGTGTTTGATTATATGTAACTAAATGTCCAGTTAGTGTTTAGGTTAGATAAACTCTATTTCAATACCTTAACATGTGTTGATTTTACTATTAATGCAAATGATTGATTGATTTGTTGCAATCCAATTACTTGTTTTATTTATGTTCTAGTGTTCTGAAATATTAGACATAATCTAATTTCATACGTGGAGATTAAAAAATCTTAGGTTTAAATAGATCCATGGTAACTGAAAAGAGTTGATTGTAATCCTAGGGATAGGATGATATAAATCTTTTATATTAGGGTCAAACCTAATAGAGGGATTCACAAAACAGTGGCATAATCCTATAAGATTTTACGTGAATAATTCGGTTAGAACGTAAGGACTAATTGTTAGTAGACTTAAGGTTAACTAGTAGCATACCATATGGGTCTCCACAGTCCAATAAATCATCAAAACAATTGCAAGAATAAAGGTCGTTCGGTTCCACTTCTGTTTTTCTATTGTTGTTTTTGGTTTCTGTTTCCTGTTTTTGGTTTTTGTTTTTTTCCTAAAAAAACAAAAACCTGTTTGGTTGAGATTTGTAATATAAAAACTGAAAACAAAAACTTTTGAGGCTCCTAATAAAAACTGAAAACAAAAATATGTTTGGTTTTATTATCATGCTTCTATTCTTTTATAATTATACTATTATGTGTGATAATTATAATATAATACATTATATTTTTAAATTAATTAATTATCATTATAACTAAAATTAAATATATGCAAATAAAATATTATTAAAAAATTACACATTAATTGTATATAATAAAATTACATAAATTAGAAATTATATTAAGTCGTTCTAATCAATAAAATATGTCCATCATAATTACCAAAAAATAAAATATGTCCATCATAATTACTAAAAAATAAAATATGTCCATCATACTATGATTCTTGAAAACATAATAGTACTATCAATTACAAAAAGAAGCATAAATTAATTAGAAATAATATAATCACTCCACATTTGTCTGACAATTTCATCTCGCTTCCAAGACATATCTCGAAGTTGTGCTAAAGTGATATTATACTCCACTTGAGAACTTGCATCTTCATTTTTAGCATAACCTTCAAATAATTCATTGCTTGTCCACACATTCTAATATAATTGTGTATAACATAATAAGCAATAATGACGTATTTTTGTTTCTTCATATCATAACTCAGCATGTTTTAAAGTATAGGAAATCTTGCTTTTAAAACGCTAAAACATCTTTCAATAACATTTCTTAATGAAGAATGTCTGTAGTTAAACAATTCCTGTGGACCTTGAGATCTTCCTCTGCCTTTATAATCTCGCAAATGATATATTTCACCTCGATATGGTGAAAGAAATCTAGGCATATTAGTGTAGCCCGAGTTAACCAAACAGTACTTACCTAATATAGAAAGAACATAATATAACAAAAAGTATTAAAATTAATCATAATTACTATGTTTATTTAAAATAATATAATACCTTGTGGAGGCATAGGAAATTGATTCGTTGGATTTGTCACTGTTTCCAAAAGAACTTGAGAGTCATTTGCAGTACCTTCCCATCCTGCTATTATATATGTAAAACGCATATCAACACATAATATTTTGGGTTGGATTAATTCTTTTGCCCCTGTATGGTATTTGTTCATCGGTCGGAACATGTGCATC
>JANIJH010569032.1:0-13420 GCA_024520975.1 Erythroxylum areolatum
GTGAAAGTAAGAGCAAGATTTAACATTGATGAAGGTGGGAGAGAGTGAGTGGCGTGGATGAGAGAAAAGAATGGAGAGGGAGAAAATGAAGAAGCATGTAACGAAAATCATGGTGAAAGATCATAAAATGGTCTTTCAATTAGCTAGAAAAATCATGGGTGAGGTGTGTGACAAGGCAAGTGACACATGTCACTTGCCACATGTCACCTCCCCATGGTCCAATTTGGTCCACTTTAATAACTAGTCCATTTTGTCTCCAATTTCTAATCCAATTGACTCCCAATTTTCAATGACACTTGTCATTAAATCCTAATGTCATATATAAAAATTTCCATTGCCATTCGACCCTTATTTCTACTACTATTCACCAATTGTTCTACCACTTGGTATTTTTCCTAATCCGAAATACCCTTAAATTCTGGAAATTCCCAAATTTTCACCAGAAATTCTAATTCACTACTTATACATTCCCACTCAATTTTTTTAAGACATAAAACCATAGTTACCATCATATTCACATTAAAACAATCATTTATACACGGAAATGTCAAATGAGCGCATGAACATTTCATTTTAATTTGTGCAATAATCAATTTCACATATGTGTATGCTAACATTATACATGAGCATGAAATGTATTTTTCTCAATCTCTCTTTAATCTCACATGTACCAAATTTTAGAGTTCTAACCCTTAATATGGGAACGGGATGTTATAGAATGCGCGTGAGTAAAGAGTTCAATGATTAAAAGGACCATATAATCATACATGAACAGTATGAAGTTAGGTAAGGTTCGGTAAAAAAATCTTACATAATTGAATCCCTTATTAATTTGAACAATAATATTCTTTAATGCAATAGCCATAATTGAAATACTAAGTTTCTATAGGAATAAAGAAATTATATACATGCACATCAACGTCATGTCATATATATAAAATAAATAATCAGATTTTAATTGCTTAAAAAATTGAAAGATCACGTATATTTTCAATTATCATTCATATAAGAACTAAATGTTCATATAAAATATGTACTGGTAAAATGAACAATATCAAGCTTGACATATATAAATGAGCATAATTTACATAGTTCAATACAACTTAGTCTAATACATAATGATTATGATCACTTAATATGGACATTATCTAAATGTAATGAACCTTATGTGAAATAGAGTCAACTAATTCACGTGAGAATGCCCTCAAAGCTTGATATGCAATATTTCTAACTTTTTTTTATGGGGAAGCCGATAGGATACAACATCCTAATAAATCCCCTTTTACGAATTTCTCTCATAAATATTATCACTAAACAACTATTTGGATTTGGATTAGGCAAATCTAAATTCTGGAGTATGCTTAATAGTTAATTTTCTTACTGTGATAATGTTGAGAGTAAAGTTTTGTACTTTACTCTAACATCTGCGAAAATAAATTAACCTTTGAATATAGCTTGGGTTAAGTTATTAACATTAATAGCATTCTGCGTTAGATCTTCTCTAGATAGCCATTCCTCGTTAGAACATCATCATCTGAGATGCCATTGAAGAAAGAGAAGTCACCGGAGAATAAGACGCCACTTATGCTGTTATATTGGAAGCTATAGAGGATGAAGAAATGGATAACTAAAAAACTTTTATTTCTATATTTCTACTTGTTATCTCAATCAAACAACATCTGATTACAAATCTTTTTAAAGGATAAATATTAGCTATTATTCAAAAGAAACAGCAGACTTCATAAATGAATTATTTTTAATAAAATAGTTATAACTTTTTTAAAAACCTCCGATGAACTTAGAAACTTGCACTGTTTAAAACTAGATTTAATAAGTTTTAAATCCATATTTAGTTCACCAAAAACAACATCCATTTGCCCTCCCAAAACATGTCTTACATTCACCAATGTTAAGTACAAAAGTCACATTTACTTAATTACAAAACTCTCTAACACTCCCAATAAACTTCACTTCTTCACAACTCCAACTATCTCTTTACCGCTGAAATCTATCTTTCTTGAAGGTTTTTGTAAAAATATCGTCTATTTGATCAAGTGTTTTGATGTATTATGCCTCAACCTCCTTGTTAGTAATGCAATCCTGAATAAAATGAAACATTGTATCTATATGCTTACTTCAATCATAAAACATTGAATTTTTTGCAATGACAATGACTGATTTGTTGTCCACTATAATTTTAGTTACTTCTTTTTGAGCAAAATGACATTTGCCAAACAATCTCCTTAGCCATATTGTATGACATGCTCTAGTAGTTGCAGTAACAAACTCTGATTCACAAGTTGAGAATGTTATAACTTATTGTTTTTTTAACATCATGAAATTGCGTTTTCTCCAAAGAAAAATATAAACCTAGTAGTACTTTTTTTGGTCATCAATATCACTAGCATAATCACTATCATAATATCCTTTTAAGTGAATCTCATTTGAAGAAGTATAAAAAAAGTCATAATCAAGAGTACCTTTCAAATATCGAAGAATTCTCTTTGCAGCTCTCATATATTCTTCACTTGGATTCTCAATAAACCGACTTACTAATCCCATGACAAATAATGTATTAGGTCTAGTACATGTCAAGTACCTTAGGCTTTCCACAAAGCTACAAAATATAGTTGGAATAACTTTCCTTACTCCATCCTCCTTGGAAAGTTTTACTCTACACTCCATCAGAGTATTCACGAGATTGTAATCTATCATCTTAAACTTTTTTATAATCTCTCTTGTATAAAACTCTTGAGAGATAAATATCCTGTCATTCCATTGTTTTACTTATATCCCCAAATAATATGACATAAGCCCCAAATCACTCATCTCAAGTTCTCGTGCCATCGCCATTTTAAAACCATCATACGCTTGTGAATTATTTCCTGTAAGAATGAGGTCATCCACATAAATGCACACAAAAATATCATCTCTCTCTAGTTTTATCATAAAGTGCATATTTATGAACGCACCTTGAAAAAAAATTCTTATGAAGATATTTGTCGAAACGACTGTACCAAGCTCGTGGTACTTGTTTAAGGCCATTCAACACCTTCTTCAACTTTAGCACCTTATCTTGATCACCTTCAACTAGAAATCCTTTCAGTTGGTCAACATATACTTCTTCTTTAAGAGCACCATTTAGAAAGCCTAACTTGACATTCATTTGATGAATTATCCACCAACTTTAGAAGAGCAACTAATAACCATATTATCCCTAAGCGAGCAACAGGAACAAATACTTGTTCATAATCTATACCATACTTTTGTTTATACCCTTTTGCAACTAGTCTCACCTTATACCTTTTAATTTATTCTTTCAGATTTTTCTTTGGCCTATAAATCCATTTATCCTTATTAACTTGATGACTAGTTGGTATTTTGGTAAACTACCAAGTGTCATTTTTCTTAATGGAATGAATTTCTTCCTCCATAGTTTGCATCGATTTCTTATCTTTAGCAACCTCTTCAAAACTGCAAAAATTCATCACGTGTAAATAGAACAAAAAGATTTTCACCATCTATTCCTTCGATAGCATCATAAAGAACTTTAATGCTTCAAAATCTTTGAAGTTGTTCACTTGAGATTGTTAAGGAAGGTGCTCTCTTCTCCCAAATTGGAAGAAAACTACATGTCTCTTCTTCTTGAACATTTTAATCCCATAAGGCATCTTCCTTAAAGTCCATATATCTACTAATCACAACTTCCTTATAGATGGGTTCTAAACATTTACACCTTTTAGAGTTTTCAATATAACCAATAAACACCATCTTCTTGCTCCTATCATCAAGTTTTGTAATTTCTTGTTTAGATCCATGAACATAACCAATAGATTCGAAAACTATTGAGTGCCTCACACTTGTCTTCCATCCACTCCATGCTTTTTGAGGGTTCATTGTCTCCAAAATCCTAGTGGATGAACGGTTCAAGTGATAAATTGCATTTGCAACCACCTCGGGCCAAAACTCCTTAAGCATATTCTTTTTTTTATCATTGTCCTCGCCATATTAAGAATTGTCCTTGCAACCTCATTTTGTTGTAGTGCTCTTGGAATCATCATAGGACAACAAATACCATTTTCCTCATAAAAGACCTTGAATTCATTAGAAGCGAACTCTCCACCTCCATTGGTTCTTAGATCTTTAAATTTGTATCCAGTATCTTTTTCAATATGAAACTTGAATTTTTTAAATGTCTTAAACACTTCACTCTTATTCTTTAAAAAATAAACTAAATTCTTTCTCATGTAATCATCAATGAAGAGCATAAAATATGAGCACTTACCAAAAGATGGTGGCTCAATAGGACGACACATATTTGAATGCACAAGTTTTAGAGGCTTGGCTGCTCGCGAAAGTGACACCTTTGGAAAGCTCTTTCTTGCGTGCTTTTCGAGAGACATACCTCAAACAATTTATTCGAGTGATTGACTTTAGGAACTCCTTTTACCATGTTTTTTGCTTTTAGCATTTTCAGTCCTTTAAAGTTGAGGTGTCCGAATCTCATATGCCAAATCTATAAAGGATCCTTGACATAAGCTTGTAAACACTTCACTCTCACTCTTTTCACATTTAATACAAACATTCAATTCTTTGTCATGAAAAATTTGACAAGAAGTCTATCATATTGATTTTGAAGCCAAAAATAATTGTTCTCCATTTTCACTTTGTTTCCACTCTCTAAAGGTTTGTTGATCCTCAAAATATTGCTCTTCATTTTTGGGATGTAGGAAACATTATAGTCTCCATATTTTATGGCCAAAGTCACCAAGCTTTTTCCCTTAATCTTTACCTTTTTATCATCTCTAAAACAAACATTACTGGTCATTTTTGTATCCAAATCCAAATATTTGCTTATATCTCTTATTATTTGTTTGCTTGCACCATTGTCTAGATACTATGTGATGTCTTTTTCTATGAAGCCTTCCTTTTGAGAAACAAAAGAGTATTACATTCTACCTCCTTA
Source organism: Erythroxylum areolatum (assembly GCA_024520975.1). NCBI lineage: Eukaryota > Viridiplantae > Streptophyta > Magnoliopsida > Malpighiales > Erythroxylaceae > Erythroxylum > Erythroxylum areolatum. The sequence goes on from JANIJH010569032.1 coordinate 4,967, forward strand.
TGCTCAATAAATTTTGTCTCTTCATCATAACTTTTAGTTTGACATTCCCAAAAATAATGACCATTCTTCCTATATATGTACTATTTTATTTGGCTTTAATCTTTTCTCTAAGTATTATTTCTTCCTCGTCCATGACCTCTTTCAGAACTCCTCTTTCCACCTTCATTAACTGAAATTTGCTCTCCTTTTTCTTGATCATGACCATGATCTCTACTATAACCTTGGCCTCTACCATAATCTCGACCTCTTCCTCCTCTATCATTTCCCTTATAATTAAATGAAAATTTTGTTTTCAAAACTTGCTCCACCAGTTCTTATTTAGTTATCTTCATTCTTTCTTTTTAAGCTAACAATGATCCATTTTCCCCATCGATGGCCATGGATTCTATGTTCTTAGATTCTTCAACTTCCACTACCACATGATTGAACTTCATATTCAGAGAGTTCAAAATCTTCTCTACGACTCATACATCTTCCATTTTTTCATTGAGTTGCTTCATCTGATTCACCACTGCCAATACTCGATTAAAATAATCTGTTATGGACTCATTCTTCTTCATTAAAATTGACTCAAACTTAGCCCTTAGAGTTTGGAGTTGTAGCTTCTTCATCTTATCAACTCTGACCATAAAAGCCTTCAGAATTTTGTAAGCATCCTTGATTCGTATCGCATTGGCTACCTTCTCGAACATGTGATTGTGTTGTTCGAGCTTTAAAATTTATAAGCGCTCAAATACCGCAAGTGCATGGGTTGTGACTGTAGTGTAAGATGTCGATCCCATGAGGAGGGGAGTAATCTAATCCTAAAATCTAAGGCCAGAAAAACTATAAAACTAAAAATAAAATATGCAATAAAATTAATTACGAGAATTGAATTCAACCAATCAAATCAGAAATTAAACACAAAAGTATTAACAAGTGAGCAATATGTAATCATAGTAGAAATCAACCTAAGGAATTTACCAATTTACGAGAAAGGAAATTTTACTTATCATTAATGCTAACCTAGCTGATTATGTGTCAATAGAGTGTCAGTTCTAGACTATCCTAAGGTTAATTATTCTCTCTCGAGTTATAACCATTAAACCCTAAATTATAAACCCTAATCAGATTATGGAATTTGCAATCTCTCAATTCACAAATTATCCAAAACCTTAATTAGATCTGAAGTACTCTAATAAACTATCAGAACATCACATGGGATCTCTCTCTGCATAATTATCAATATGATTTGTCACGGTTTCTATTAAATCACCTAACTCTCGTTAATCTAATTTAATCATTTTTCATTTAGTTCACCCTCTTAGTTTATTATTGAATTATGCAAGAATGCAATCAAATCATGGCATTCATCTAATAAATAAAATCGACTAAAATATCATTAAATCAATAAAATCGCTTACGAGAGTTTAGAACATCATCAATATTCAAAATCCTATCATCACACTATCCATATCAATTATATACATAAATCAAATCGAAATGAAAAGGAAATAGGACTTGGAATAGACAACGGAAGGCAGCGACATCTGAAAACCTCCTGATTCAGGAAGTACGTTAAGTCAACTTCATTTTCCTCTGCTTCCTCTTCATTCTTCTTCTCTCTCTCTCTCTCTCTCATTATTCTCTCTTTAGGGTTCACGTGTGGCTGCATGAAAAATTTTTTGTGCTCCTCTTAATGTTCTTTAAATAGTTTTTTATGTTTTGGGGTAAACCTAGCGTTTTCCGAAGTCTAAAAGGTTCAAAAAATACCTCAAAATATGAAACTCATAAGCGATTATGCATTTGCCAGACACATGCCATGACTGTGACCCTGTAGGCTAGGATCATGGCCCACATCTGAGCCTTTTATCACGATCGTTACATAATAAATCACGGTCATAGGCCATTGTTTTGACTCAAATGTATTTCGAAACTCCTCCATTCTTTGATATTGATCCTAAAACATTAACAAACATATCAAGATACCTTAAAAAATATCATTTAAGGTCAGAAGCTTATATTAAACCATAAAATACTTAAAACACAAATAATTAACAAACTAACACAATTGTAACCTAAACACATACTAAATCAGCAAATTAACGGCTAAACATATATCAAACTATCCATAAAACATGATGTAATTTACACTTATCAACCTGTTATATCATATCTCCCTTAATGAATAATTGAGAGTGCATTTTGATCTCTCTTCTTTACTCACTGTTAAGCTTTTAGTTCAACCACGATTGTCTTGTCCTCGTATTCAAGATCATCATATCCCTTCTCAATAAGGTTCCACAAGTCATGAGGCCCAATTATGGCCTTTATGAATAGTTCCCATCAATCATAGTTTGGTGAGTTTTAGGTATTGGAAGGTGATATTAATTTTGGTCATCATTTAAACAAAGCCCTAATACTACTTTGTTAGAATCTATAGATGAAGAAGAAAATGAAGGATAACTGAAAAAAAATTATTTCTATATTTCTACTTCTTATCTCAATCAAATAACGTCTAATTACAAGTCTTCTATAGGATAAATATCAACTATTAGTCAAAAGAAGCAACAAAATTTACACCTGAACAACCTTTAACAAAATAGTTATAACTTCTTTTTTAGAAATCTCCAATGAACCTGAAACTTGCACTATTTATAACTAGACGTAATAAGCATTAAATCCATATTTAGTTCACCAACAAAAACATCCATTTGCCTTCCCAAAACGTCTCTTACATTCACCACTTTTTAAGACAAAAAGTCACATTTACTAATTGCAAAACTTTCAACATGTCATTGTTTCACCTTAATAGATGTTCTCACCTTTTTGGGATTTTTTGGGTTTGTTTCATGTTTACTTGGATTTATCTATAGGCAGAAGTGAAGGAAGTCTTTTGTTTTGTTAATGTCCTTAGTGGTTCAATAATGGTTTGGTATTTTTTTAGATTGTTGGTGTCTTCCTATTTTTTAGATTTTGAGTTTTAACCAATGCTAATTTGATAGGTCTCTTGCTACCACAGAACATAATCTAGGTTGAAAAGAATTAAAATAAACACAATTAGAGATTTCATTCTACTCTGCATTGTTTTGTTCAATAAGAGGTTTCAATGTTGCCATTGGTCTTGTATGATGCTTGGGAGTTTTGCTATTTCTAGACACAATGTATGGTGAACTAATGAGTTTTGTTCTTTTAGGAATTCTAATATGTATTGGGCATCTTTGTGGCCTATTACTTAAAACTAACAATAGACATTCTTCGTCTTTTTGAAATTCCTATTCACTTTTCTCTTTTCTTGTCTGCTTAAGACATAAAAACTAATCAAACTATGGATAAACTTTGCAGTATGAAAATAAACAAACAACGAAAACAATATCATACTTGTACGAATGACAATTAAAAAGGAGTTAATACACATGATAAAGATAGTCAATAGTTATATTACAATCTATCTTAATGTTGATAGAAGAAAAATAGACACATTATGGTCTATCTTAATGTTGATAGAAATTACACACCCCAAAAGGGAGGTCCAACTAGTGAAATACAATAGATATTTAAATGTTCAGCTATCAAAGATGCCCACTAGCTCTCATACTTAGGGTTAACAAGTGGTCCACCTTCCTCTTCACTAATGTTGCTCGAATACCATTCAGTATTTTATCTGCGAAGTGATATTTGCCATCTGCAACTTGTGTGTACACTCTACAGTTCCTTTCTTTCCTTATCAAGTAAATTAAGTTTATGAGAGAAGCTTGGAAGAGTATAATGTTTGCTTTACCTGGTTATGTCCGAGTAACAAACCAGTTCAACATCATTTCCCAATCTTACACATAATGCTTAGCTCCCACCATATGTTGGACTGTACTCCAAATGGCTTTGCAATACTCACAAGGGAAAAAGATGTGGTTTCTATCCTTGTCTTCTGCATGGCACAAAACGCACTCCTTATCTATAAGCTTAAACCATTAGCATTTTGTTCTAAGTCGATTTTTAATGGACAACTAGACAATGAAGGATGCTTTAGGGTTAAAGATATTCTTCCATATAAGATTATACCAAGGGACTTGGTTGGTATCATGTTGGAAGATTCAGTGACAAGTTGCACTTGTAAAGGCTCCACTTAGGTTGGGTGTCCAACATATAAAATTTGGTAGCGTAGTATCCCCTGTTTGAGGAAGATACACCAACAACAAAGAAAATCCTCATAAGTTTCCCCTGCGCCCACTTCTAATATTAGTGTGGAGACTTTACCTTCCATCAGCAAGTGGTTCAGCAGGTGAGCAATAATTGGGTGATGTGTTAGAGGGCTAAGCTCACACCAATTATCAAGCTAAAACCAGGTTCCCACCCCTCGTTGATGCAGTGTTTAATATAAGGATATAGAACTCATCTTCAGTAGCTCATTAAAAAACTAGGAGTAATGGAGAGAGCTGTCAATTTGTCAAATATTACATTATTGGAGGTTAACTTAATGAACCCACTTTGTCCATAACACTTCTTTATCTTTTACCAATCTCCATAATTTTTTGCTAAGTAATAGTCTTTGCATAGAAACTGTCAAATGGATACCAAACCTCCTACTTTCTTTGGTAGTATGATGTCACTCCATTTAACTTTGGCATTTTCCCTACGTCACACTTCCCAAGTCATAAAATTTTGTCAATCTCCTTAATTATTTTTATTAAACGACCGTTTCATCACAATAGCTTAAGTTGATGTTTGAGGCTAACTTAATTAGTTTTATATATTCATTAACATACCCCCTCAAGTGAAAGTCCTTTTGAGTTTGTAACTTACACAGATTTACTCTACCTTGTGCTGAATAATAAGTGGGTGGTAGGATTTGAACTCACAACCACTTGGTCATAAAGGCTCTGATATCATGTTAAGCGACTATTTTACCACAATAGCTTAAGCTAATGTTTGAGGCTAACTTAATTAGTTTTATATATTCATTAACAATTTTCCTAAGTAGGAGCGTGTGCACTAGCTAGTGTGTGTGAAAGTTGGTATCGAAAGAATTAGAGTAATTCTCCCTACATAGGATAGAAATTGATTTTGCCATGAAATGAATTTAGGTTTGATTCTCTCCAGTGCATTAATACAATCAGTATACTTCATCTTGGTTGAAGAAATCATCACCCCTAGGTATCGCAAATAGGGAGGATGGAAATTTAGCCCTGTTGCTCTACTAAATTCTCTCAAATTCTACTCATCGGTTGACAACATCAAACTACTTTTCTCTATATTGATCTGAAGGCTAAACCACTTTGAGACGGTTGTCAAAGAATTCATTAAAATGTTAACAAATGCAATATCCATAACACAAAACAACATGAGGTCATCAGCAAAAATGAGATGTATGAGTTTTAGCTCATGACATTTCTGATGGTACTAAAAGTGACAATTGGAAGACGTAAGAGCTCGGATGAGTCTAGACAATCCTTCCATAACTAAGGTAAATAGATAAGGGGATAACGAGTCCTTTTGTCTAAGTCCCTTAGCATTCTTAAAAGTCTTAGATGGAGCTCCATTAACCATAACACTCAAGGTAAGAGTTTAAACACATTCCATAATCCAATTCACAAAAATCGAGGGCATATGTAAGATTTCCATAAATGTTCTAATGAAGCTCTAATTTACTGTATCATAAGCTTTGTAGAAATCTATTTTTAGCATACAACTCCTGATTTGCCTCCCAGATGAGTAGCCTTTAAGCAATTCTTGTAAAAAGAGGATATTATCGTTGATATTCCTCATAGGTAGAAAAGTTCCTTAGGTGATGTCGACTATTTCTTGTAGTACCTATTTCATTCTATCTACCAGTAATGTTGCGATGAATTTATATACCAAGTTACAACACAATATAGGTCGAAAGTCCCCCAGATTCAGAGGCTATTTCTTCTTCAGTATCAAGCAAATGAAAGTGTTGTTTAGTTCGTACAACATTATTGAATTTTGGAAAAATTCCAAGACAACTTCAACAACCAATTGGCTGGTGATATTCCATGTCTATTGAAAGAACCACCCTGTAAACCCATCCAAGCCTAGGGCTTTGGATGAGTGCATTTTGAATACTGTCGACCTTATGTCATGAACTAAAAAAGGAGTGAGTAAAGCTTCCTTTCTTTAATGTCGTATTGCTCCCTTAAAGATCCTCTGCATATTGACCTAAGGTTGTTCTAGATTAGATTTGAAAAAAAGGATATTTCCATCTCAAGCAGAGTTCTCTGATCAAACTAAATGTCCCCATTACTATCCTACAGTCCCACGATTCTGTTGATGTTACATCTAGCTATAATTAATGCATGGAAGAATTTAGTGTTTATGTCACCGTCCCTCAGCCAATTTAATCTCGTTTTCTACCTTTGAATGGAATATTGTAGTGTTAGTTCTTATTGATAGTCTTTGAGTAGGTGCATTTCCTTCACTCTCCACTGTTGGCCATTTGGATAACACATCTCCTGTGCTTGCTGTAAGTGAAGTTTTAGAGAAGACAAATTTTGTTTGTTGCTGCTAGTGAAGTTTTCTTATTACGATTTTGACTTTTCTCAATTTTCTCATCAACTGAAATGCCTTATACCCCTGAATCTCTTGTTGCCAACAACTTGTGATAAGATCCAGAAACCCCTCTATTTGAGTAACTCCAGTAAAGAATAGAAATGGAGCCCCCCGTTGTCTTTATACTATCCCCGCATTGAATAAGTACAAAGCAGTGATATGGAGTCAAGTAGTCACCATAATGAATAGTGGATTGCGAGAATGTTTTAAGCCACTCCGAATTCACCAAACAATCTAACTTTTTTCGAATAAGCATGGCTCCCTGTTAATTGTTAGACTAAGTAAGTAGATAGCCGATAGAGCATAAATCCAACAATGCCACATCTCGAAGAAGGTTTGTAAGTTCTTGAGTGTCTGCTAGTGTGCATAGTTTCCTACCTTTTTCTTCCTTGGTATTGAGTATACAATTGAAATCACCAACTACCATCCAAGGAGAGATAATAAAGTGTTGTAGTCTATTAAAGCATCACCACAAGTGGTTTGTGGAAACGGCAGCGTAAGGTAAAAGTCATACTCTGACCTCCTATATTGCAAGATAAATGGAGATGTTGACCACTCTCCTCCTCAACGTGTACTTCCATTAGTTTTTTATTGTAGCAACATATTATACAACCATTAAAGTAGGATTGATGGTTGAATATACTCCTCTAATGTGCTCCCAAAAGGTTCCGTACATTCAGTATAGACAAATCTCTTATACGAGTCTGAAGCAAACCTACTAGTATTGGTTTTTTCTCCTTGATAAGTTATTTAAGTATAGCTCTCTTTAAGGTATTATTAAGCCCTCTCATATTATAGGCTAAAATAGACATTTTCAGGTATAACCCCTTTGTTTTTCTTCTTGCCTTTTCTCTTTGCAACACTTCACTAAACTGATATTACTTAAGTTTGAACTGTGTTTGTTTCTTCTAAATCAGAAGGTAATTCCTTAACCAAATGGGTATCTTGCTCAAATGCCACAATCTCAACCTCTTTATATGTGTCGAGTCCCCTTAATTCTAGTTATGGCTCTAATGGTTCAGTATCATGCTTTTTCTCCCTAACTTTTAAATACAACTTTTCCGTTTGATCGGTGTTTTAGCTTATAGAGCTTGGTTTCTTTAAAGTTAATATCTTCCTCGTTGGATGGGTAGTCGTCCTTATAAAACTTATATTAATACCAGTCTGTACCTCTCCATTGTTTGCCTCATTCCCTCATCTGTGCTCATCTATCACAATTGTTCCTGGCTCCTTATTGGCTGGAGCAAGTAGTTTGTAACACACCACTACCATAAGGTATATATGCTCAAACATCCAGAGGACATCCAAGAACATACCCTATGAGAATAGCATGTTAGAGCAATTACATTCACTTATTATGACATCATACAGAACACAAGTATTCAAAAGATCACTTTTCCCATTTCATTCACAAACACAACTTACATTGTAACATTACATCTCATAATCTGTATATTTACATTACAAAAACATCTGAGAGTTTACTTGCTATATACAAAATATCTACATGAAATGGGATGCTAACAGAACCATTCTAACTAACCTTCTTAGACATCATCTGATCAGACCTTTAAGTCATTCTTGTTTCCAAAATTGACAATACTTGACTGCTACTGGATTGCTTTAAAAGCTATGTCTCCTCAGTATTTGAGAATCAACACGAACTCAATGAGTGAACCATCATCGATATGCTCACTCAAGTCAAAACACAAACATCACAAGTATATAACCAAATGCACAAGTGTATCACATTATGCAAAATCAAATCCCATATATCGCATCATTCAATTTTATATACCAATTCACAATATATATATATAACAAGCACATTATAAATACAAAAATTTCATATAATCATTTCAGAATAATCCGATCATTCATATCATCATCATGTTCACAAACATTGCATAT